>CAUYPK010044323.1:0-40286 GCA_963574355.1 Loris lydekkerianus
CAAGGGGTACAATGTGCGGGATTCATATACAATCTGAAATATTCTCATCAAACTGTTCAACGTAGCCTTCATGGCATTTGCCTACAATCAAACTTTCAATTTGGAAATGTAGCCACAGAAAGAGCTGAATCACCTAAACTCCTGGGGATAGATGCTGGTTTGCAGTTGGGACGTCCTTTGGACCCCAACATGGACAACCAGCAAATGTCTCATCATGTTCATATTATGGTTAATTCTGGGTAGTGTGCCATGGCGTCATCATAGCTCACAGCAATCTCAAACTCCTGGGCTCAAGCAATCCTCTTACTTGGAACTACAGGCACCTGCCACAACATTTGGGCAATTTTTCTGTTTTTTGTAGAGACAGGGTCTCACTCTTTCTCAAGCTAGTCTTGAACTCATGAGCTCAAGCAATCCTTCTGTCTTGGCCTCCCAGAGTGCTAGAATTCCAGGCGTGAGCCACTGAGCCCTGCCTACATTATGGTTAATTCTGAGGGACACAGACTCTCCAATCCCTCTGGGAGGAGAAATTGGGTCCCTTGATATTCACTTATGATTCGGTCAAAATTGAATTTTATAATTTTTTTTTAAGAGATGGAGAGTCTCACAATGTTACCCAAGCTTTCTTTTCTTTCTTTTTTTTTGGAGACAGGGTCTTGCCATGTTGTTCAGGCTGGAGTAGAGTGGCTTTTCACAGATGTAGTCATAGCACATTATAGCCTCAAACTCCTGGAATCATATAATTTTCTGAGTATTCTTTCTGTTGCACAGTAAACTCTTGGGTCTTTCTTATAAAAATTTCGAATCAAAAGAGGGATTGTGATTAGTGAAGGACACAAAGAAATGAGATGGCAGCTGCCAGCTGCCAAGCCTCAATTCCTTGGGAAGGCCTCTCCTCCCCCTAAGATCCCCCTCAAACTTCCACAGAGTTCTAGGGTGCTCTGGACCACAGCTCTCAGCTGTGCTTCTTCCGTGCCACACCACATCTCTGGATGAAGTCTTCTTTCAGAGACTTTCAGAAAAATGTGTTCGAGGTAATGAAGGTGAATGGAGGTTAATGAGATGCTGTAGAAAGATCTTGGACTCTGGAGGCCCAGTGTCGCCTTTCCCTAGTGTGTGCCCTTGGGCCCGAGTCCTAACTTTGGAGCCTGCTTCCATGTCTGTGTGAGGAGATTCCTGCTCCTCCTGTAGGGCTGCTGGTACAGTGGCCTGCAGCAATGCTCTGCAGAGGTGGCGTCTGCCTTCCCTTTGTGGCAGTGGGGCACATAGCCAGTCACCTCCTCAAACCAGGGCACCTAACAGAACCAGAGTCCATTGCTGCTGAGGGAGCTGCTCCTGCACACACTGGTTCTGAGACCCTCAGCTTCCCTTTTATTTTTTTCTTGCTTAGGAGGAGAAGAAAAGAATGAAGCAGCATACTGGAAGCCCTGGGGCCTGCACCTTGCCCTGTGCTCTCACAGCGCCCGCCTGGCCTGCCATCCTCCTGCTGGTGGTGGCCGAAGGGGTTTCTGGGCCACTGGGATGCACCTGTGCCAGCTCCCGACTGCTGCTGGCCAAGGCCAGGCTGACCCCTGAAGTCCTATCTGATAGTGGCCACTGGCAGTGGCTGGCCTGGCAGCTCGGCACCTTCGTAGTTCAGTGATGGCTCAAGCTGGAAAAATTTCTTTGGCATTTAGGTACAGGAAGGAAGGGTAGGGAGGGCTCCTCTGAAGTCAGCAAAGTGAAGGCCAATAGAGAAGGGGTGGGGATGGTTACTCAGTTCCTGCCGTGCCCTGTACGCTGGAACCCAGTGATCCAGGGACAGAATCCTTAAGAACAGTTGAGCCTGGTGGAATACAGCAGTGGTTTTCCTGTGTTGCTCCCTGTGCCCAGAAAGTTCATCTCTGCTTTGTCTACCCAGAAGAGTCCTCGCATCCTTACCATCTAACTTGAATGTCCCTTCCTCTCTAAGAGTACACTTAGCCTTGGATTGTTATTCTCCTAGTAACGTCACTGAACTTTTCTTAGAGATCCAGGGCTCAGTGGCCCAGAGACCTCAAGAATAGAGTGGGATCTGTGGTAAATGTTTGTCGAGGTGAATACGGTGTGGAATGCTCAAGGCAACTCTTCCATCTGGGCCTCAAGGAGGAGACGGCCTCTCACCAGGTCCACACTTCCAGGGGCCTCCGCTCGGGAAGAGAACACACCTCTCTCATGGTTTCCAGTGGGAGCTGTTCTTTCTGAGGTGCCATGGAGGCTTGTGGCCGCGTGGGCAGGAGGCAGCCTCTGCAGAAGGATTCCTCAGCTTTGAATTCTGTCCCCACCACCTATAGCCATGGGGCTCTCTGGGCAGGTTAGAGGATCATAGGCAGACCTGCTGCAAGGACTGGAGGAGTTACTATCCTCCTGAGACTCAGATCAGAGTCTGGCATGTAAAAAACACTCAGTAGAACCTCCACAGTTGACCACTTCCCTACATTGACCACCTCCTCAAGCTGACCTAATTTTCATGGATCAGACATACACCACGTGCAAGTATCAGTACAGTAGGCCTCACTCCTTATGTTGACCATGTCTGCCTGTTGACCAGGTTGTTGCAGCTCCCTGGGTGTGTGTCAACTTACAGAGGTTCTACTGTACCGGACCTGTCTTCCCTAAATCACAGAAACAGAACCCCTCACTATCGCAGGGACTGTCCCAGATGCATCTGGGGACGATGGGTGTGGGGACTGGCCATCCTGCAGGCTCAGGCTAGGTCCCACAGGGGAGGGGCCGTGGCCTTTGAAGAGAGTGGGGGAGGGTCCAGGCACTTTTACGCTTCCCTGACCCCCCACCCCTGAGTGAGAGCCTGCCTGGATTGCAGGCCTGCTTTTCTGTTTTTGGCCTCGTGGCCTTTGCTGCTGTCCTCGGGGACAGGCTATTTTAGGTAGCCGTCAAAATAAAACTGAGATTAACCCAGAATTCTTGGCAGTCAAACAATACCATAATTATGTGCTTTTTAAGTTCAGAAATCAGGCGGCCGAAACTGACCCGCTGGGGTCCACAGGGTGTTTTGAGGATAATAAAGCCTCCATCCACACTGTGTCACCTTCACACACTCTCAGCCACAGGCAGCTGCTGGGAACCATCGGGCTCTCAGGGATGCTGTCTCTTCTCCCAGGAGTCATACCATCTGAGCAACAATATGACTTGTTCTCAAACCACAACCTGCCACACTGGACGGGTGACTTATTACTTTCTATATCATAAATCCTTTTGTCTCCATCACGGGGACTGGTGGGCTGTGAAGGAACAGAGGAAGCTGTGTTCCAGGGCTGGACTTTCGGGGCAGGAAATCACTCTGAGGAATATGTTTGAGCTTTGATTGTGGTCAAGGGGCACAGACCCTCTTGTCAGGCAGGCATTCTCCCCACCCACCCCCACCCCCCGTGCTGGAGCCAAGGGGGAGGGGAGGGAATTAGTCACACACGAGAGCAACAGGATTAGGCCCCTGAGAGAGTAAAACTCTTTACTCCAACCCAGAAAGGGGAAAAAAGAATGGGACATTTAAATAGATGGCGAGGTTGAGCTGGTGTCAGGAAAGGTCACTGCCTGATGAACAAAGCAGCAGCCAGGATTAGAGGCTTGGGCAGCTCTCTGAGCTCCCACACAAGACCTGGAAACGCCTGCAAGAAAGAAAGGAACCAACAGACCCTAGCGACAGGGGCACTCTCAAAAAGACAGTTTCCCCCCAAATGTTGACTTGGCCCTGGGAACAAGGTGCTTCTGGACACACGATGGTCCTGGCCAGAGTATAGATCTTAGCTGGGACAGTGACCTTGAAGGGACATGTGAAATGGAAAAGCACATCCTGGTGCTCACTGACGAGCTGCTCTGTTGGCATCAAAGTAAACAGACACCTTGGGTGGTGACAGGCCTTCTGCATTCCTTTAGGGAAGGGCAGCCTGGGTGTGGGCACCCAGCACTCATGGGAGCCACGTGTCCAAGGTCCTGCTGCTCCCCTCACCACCAGCCACCGGTGGAACAAACAGCTTTGTCTGTCGAGGGTAGCTGAGGTCTATGCTCCTTTCCTGCCCCCAGAAGCCCCTCATTTACCCACTCCTTCCTGGGTCCTGAGGCCTGTCTTTCCCGCAAGCTCCCTGGGAAGCTCCCTGTCTCCTGGGAAGAGTGTGTATCTTAAAGGATGGATCCCTGCTTCTTGCTTAGTTTTAGTTTGTTTGATTTTTTTTCTCCCTTAAAAGCTTTTATAAAGTGTCTTTCTCTGCCATAGGAGCTTCAAGAACAGTAAGTCTTGGGAGGTTGTTCTTGGGGAACTAGATGTCCCCAGAGACATGAATCTTGTCTCAGAAACAGGACCTTGAGTTGATTGGGAGGCAGGTCAAGTTTCAAGAGGCTGTGATAACAACTGAAGCACTTGTGTGGGTTCCCAGTCCCCGCGCCGCTCTGCCTGGAGACAGGCTGAAGGGGTTTCAGGCCAGAAGGGCTTTCCTGCTCTTATGTTCCTGTCCTGGGTGGTCTCTGATTGCAAGGAGAGGTCATATTCCTGTATGAAAGAGAAGCCACCTAGGCCACCTCCCTTTGGGGACTTAACAGTAGCCCCTTTGTCCCTGCAGACATGGACTGACCCTGTGTCCAGGGCAGAAGGAGCTTTGGATGAGCAAGTCGTGTGACAACGAACTGATTACCTTCGGCTCCAGCAGGCACGTGGGCAGCTCAGCCAAAGTGGAAGTAGAGGAAGCCCAAAGAGGTGAGCAGAGGCCCCCTGAACTAGGATGCCACCTGCTGCCAGCTGGGAACAATTATCAAGAAAAGGCCACCATTGGGTGGCGCCTTTGGCTCAGTGAGTAGAGTGCCAGCCCCATATACCAAGGGTGGTGGGTTCAAACCCAGCCCCTGCCAAACTGTAACAAAAAAATAGCTGGCTGTTGTGGCGGGCGCCTGTGGTCCCAACTACTCGGGAGGCTGAGGCAAGAGAATTGCCTAAGCCCAAGAGCTGAAGGTTGCTGTGAGCTGTGATGCTACAGCACTCTACCGAGGGCCACAAAGTGACACTCTGTCTAAAAAAAAAAAAAGAAAGGGCCATGATGACATCGATCCCACTGTAAGTGGAATTCCGAAGGGCGGCATCCATCACTGGCCTCTAGTACCTTTCAGGCCTTCTCTGGTGGCCAGAGGTGGAGTATCTTTCCATATGTTTATCAGACATTTATGTTCCTTTTGTAAAATGCTTGTGTATGTCTCTTGCTCAATTTTTTTTTTTTTTTTTGAGACAGAGTCTCACTCTGTTGCCTTTGGTAGAGTGCCATGGTGGCATAGCTCGCAGCAACCTCAAACTCTTGGGCTTGAGCAATCCTCTTGCCTCAGCCTTCTGAGTAGCTGGGACTACAGGCATATGCAGCATGCCCAGCTAGTTTTTCTATTTTGAGTAGAGACAGGGTTCTGGCTTTTCCTCAGGCTAGTCTTGAATTCCTGAGCTGGAGCAATTGACTTGCATCAGCCTCCCAGCGTGCTAAGATTACAGGCTGGATTGTTTGTCTTTTTCTTTTAGATTTGTAAAAATCCTTTATATATTCTGGAAACAAACCCTTACTGATCATATGTGAAATCTCTCCAGTTTGGGGTTGGGGGCTTATCTTTTAATTTTTTAATGATGTATTCATTTTAATATAGTTCAATTTAATACTTTTTTATGATGAATGCTGTGTCTTACTTATTTAAGAAATCCTTTTGTATTTCAAAGTCATGAAGATATTTCTAGGATTTTTTTCTAAAACTTAAAGTTTTGCCTTTCACATTTAAGTCTTTAATCCACTAGTAGTTGATATTGGGTATGGGGTAAGTAGGGACTCAATTTTTTTCCTTGTTAACCACTAATTACCTTATCATCACTGATTTACTAGCGTCTCCTTTTCCAGAGATCTGCAACTCTGCCTCTGTCATACATCGACATCCCATATACTGGCAGGTCTATTTCTAGGTTCTCTATTCCACTGACCAATTTTTCTGTTAGCATCAATACATTTTGTTTTTATCATTATGTCATAATAAGTTTATAATATCTAGTAGGGAAATTCCCTCTTCTTAATTCTTCTTCAGATGTTCTTTGCTGTTCTTCATACTTTATATTCCATCTAAGTTTTATAATATCTTGTCAAGTACCTTAAAAAATTCTGTTGCCAGATTGTGATGGAAATTGCATTGACAATTGTGTTGATCAGTTTAGGGAGAACTGATATCTTTATATATTAAGTTTTCTTGTCCATGAACACAGATCATCTGTTGACTTTTTTAGCCCTTCTTTTGGACGTTTAAATAAAGCTGTACTTTTCTCCGCATAGTTCTCTTACTTCTGTCCATCATCTGGATGGTGTCTTACCACTGATGGCACTTTGCGCTGATAGTTGGCAGTCATTTTTCCTTCTTCGGGTATATAAAGTAATGTTGCATCTTACCATTCATGGTATCTTAGGTTCAGTCAAACCTTCTACTTTCGTTGCTTTGCAAATGATATCTTAAAAAAAAAAATAGAAAACAATTTCTGTCTACAGGTGGTAACTATAAATACAGCTAATTTTGTATATTGATTTTATATCCAGCAAACTTGCAATACTCTTATTTTCTTAATAATTTCACATCTTGTTTGTTCCTTCTACTGAGTCCTGTACATGATGGCTTTTTTTCCTTGCATGTTTGGAGATTTTTAATTGTAAACTCATTTATGTTGGCTTGATCTTAATCTATGGGAATCCTATGACTCTAACGTGGGGATGCTTTCCTACAGAGATAGCTTTCATTTGCTTCTGTCTAAGACCAGGATGGTGCTGTTCATCTGAGACCACTTACACTCCCCTTAACAAGCTGCTGGGTTTATGGGGCAGCCTTTCCTTGCTACTAACCAAGGCGTATTCTTCCAGACTGGCTCTTATACTGGCACTTACCCTCAGGTCAACTTTTGCTCTTGGTTATTAATATTTACTGCTCTACTCACTTCTGGGTTCAACTCCCAGATTCAGGGTAGAAAAGGCCTGCATGGAACTTAACAGTTCATCATACTTCTTGTTCATGCAGTGATGTATTAAAAATTGCACTCTATAATGTAACCTAATTGTCTGTACCCTCATACTAAACTGAATTTTTTAAAAATGCACTCTATTCACGAATCTGAGATTTTGTAATCAGAAAGTCCTTCGGCGTATCTGTGGCTGTCATCTCTTGCCCTCCTTTCACAGGGAAGGTGAATTTTACTCCAGATTGCACACTCCTGGTTAAACCACTAACTTAAAAAAATTGCTATTACAAAAGTAACATGTTTTCTGTACCAAATTTAGAATAAACAAAAAAGTACAAAGAAGAAAATTTAAACCATCTATATAGTCCATCCTCACCCTGAGATATAATCACTTTAACATTTTATTGTATGTAGTGGGTTGAATAGCAGCCTCCTCAAAAGATAGATGCACTTGGAACCTGTAAGTATGGCCTTATTTGGGAAAAGGGTCTTTGTAGATGGAATTAAGTTAAAGATCTCAAGATGAAACCATCCTGGATCAGGGTGGGCCCTAAAGCCAACGATAAATGCTTATAGGAGAAGAGGCAGCAGACAGACACAGAGAAGAAAGCCAAGAGCAGACCAAGCAGGGGCTGGGATGATGCTACCACAGCCCAAGGAATGCCTGCAGCCACCGGATGCTGGAAGAGGCAAGGGAGGGTTTTCCCCCTGGAGCCTTCAGAGGTAGCATGTTCCTGCAGACACTCTGATTTGGAGCTTCTGGCCTCCAGAATTGGGAAAGAATAAATTTCTATTGTTTTAAGTCACCCAGGCTGTGAAAATGTGTTATAGCAGCCCCTAGGAAAGGAACACATATCTGCTATAGGTCAAATTCCCTGAGAGACAGACTCCAACACACAGGTGTTCACACAGGCAGGTTGATTGGGGGGGGGGCGGGGGAGGACACTCTCAGAAACAATGCAAATGCTCTGTGACTTGTCATGGGGTAATGGTCATGTTCCTACACATCCATTGTAAATTGGAAATATTGTAGGTGGAAAATGTATTTAATACAGCTAAACTACTAAACATCATAGCTTAGCCTAGCCTACCTTTTTTTTTTTTATTGTTAAATCATAGCTGTGTACATTAGTGCAATCACCTGTACCCATTCTAACATGCACCGTAGATGTGGCCCCACCCACTATCCTCCCTCCACCAAAACCTCCCCCCTCCCTTCCCCTTCTTTGGCCCTTTCCCCATAGTCTTGTGCTATAGTTGGGTTATAGCCTTCATGTGAAAGCCTAGCCTACCTTAAACATGCTCACAACACTTCCATTAGCCTACTGTTGGGCAAACCCAAATTAACATTTAACACAAAACCTATTTTTTTTTGAGACAGTCTCACTTGGTGACCCTTAGTAGAGTGCCATGGCGTCTTAGCTCACAGCAACTTCAAATTCTTGGGTTCAAGTGATCCTCTTGCCTCAGCCTTCCGAGTAGCTGGGAACTACAGGCACCCGCCACAATGCCTGGCTATTTTTTAGAGACTTTGTCTTGCTCTGGCTGAGGTTGGTCTTGATCCTGTAAGCTCCGGTGATTCACCCACCTTGGTCTCCCAAGTGCTGGGATTACAGGTGTGAGCCACCGTGCCAATCCCACAAAACCTATTTTATAATAAAGCATTGGCTATCTCATGTAATGTATTAAATACTGCACTGAAAGTGAATAACAGAATGGCTGTATGGGTGCTCGAATTACGGTTTCTAATGAATGTATATCTCTTTTGCACCATCATGAAGTATAAAAATTGTTTATTATGGTAAGTTGAGAATCATCTGTCCTGAGCAGGGGTGGAGGGACTGAGGTGTGGTTAGGTGTAACGAAGGCCACCCCACTGTGAAACCTGAGGTCAGTCTGGCTCTTCAGAGTTATCTGAAACTGAGGCCAGGGGCCAGGCCTGGCACCTGTGCACCAATCAGTCCCTGGAGGGGTGTCCTGGCCTGAGGCAGCTCCCCTCAGAAGAAGGCAAGGTTGGGAGGTCTGGCTGGGGCACTCAGGAGTCAGCACCTAGGAATGGGGGCTGCATCCACTTGCACCAAGACACCCTTCCAGTCATTTTTATGCTTCTAACACACACATCCTGTTTTAGCCCTTAATTCCTGAGACACTTGAACTCTATGTATTCTTATACATAAATTTAGCAGATGTTTAAGGTTTAAATCTATTGTCAATACATCACAGAGGTTTTTGTTGTTATTGTGGGTTGTTTTGTTTTGTTTTTAAGTCAATGTCTCACTCTGTCTCCCAGGATAGAGTGCAGTGGTGTCATCCTAGCTCACTGTAACCTCAAGATCCTGAGCTCCAGTGATCTTCCTGCCTCACCTCCCCAAGCATCAGGGACTACAGGAGGGACTACCCACCACCATGCCTGGCTAATTTTTCTATTTTTTGTAAAGACGGGGTCTCACTCATGATCAGGCATGTCAAACTCTTGGCCTTAAGCAATCATCCTTCCCATCCTCCCAAAGTTCTAGGATTACAGGTATGAGCCACTGCGCCAGGACATGGAGTTTTATGTACTAAATTGTATAGAACAATCTTTTTTTAAGAAACTGGAACTATTTCATATGACTAAATTATCATGTGATTTTTCCAGGAAATAGTTTTATTTCTACATAAATATCTCTCAGTTCCTCAAGTCCCTCTTGATACCAGTTTGCTTTTCCACATGCTGTTTGATCTTTCTGAGTTTTTCTCCCCAGAAAACCTCCCCAGCCCTCCCTCTCTCCACCCCACCCACCAGACAGCTGGCTCCTCCCGCTCATCCTCAAGTCCAGAGAGGCCTTTGCTGACCCACTGCTCCCCGGGCAGCACCCGGGGCTGTCCGTCTGGTTGCTCACTGCACTTGTAACTGCTGCTTCATTGGTTCCCAGCCCTGGGCTGACAGTGGGTGTCAGAGGACACCACCACCTGGGGGTTGTTGTCTACTTCGAGTCTTATTTGCAGAGCACTGTGCATTTGCGGACACTTGCTAAACATTTTTTAATGACTCAATGATTTACACAGTGGTTACATTTATATATATGTGTGTGTGTCCTCCACTCTGCATATTCAAACTGCTCCCCCAATACCATGAAACTGAAAAGCCCCAGGATATGTGGCCCTGTGAAATGATCTACTTGGGGTCTGTGGCACCTGCCCCACAAAATCCATGCATCCAACACCACTGATCTCCTAGTAAGTGCTGGAGGGAATTTTCTGAGTTACTTTAAACACATGCCTGGGATCTCCCTTGGGAAGATTCCCAGTGTTATCTGTAGACACTCCCTCCTACAGGAGGCGGGGCCTTCCTCCTTCCTCCACCTACCTTGGGTATGACTTCCTTTGAAGATTAAAGTATGGCCAGGGGGAGGTAACTTGACAGTGGAAAATGCTTGCAAACTCTCCTGGGCCAGGGTATCTATAGACAAGTCACACTGACAGAATGTGTCCTTCATATGTTGTGGTAAGTGCGTCTTCCCAGAACTCATAACCTTAGTCCGACCATGTGAGAAGCATCAGACGAATGCAGATCAAGGGGCAGTCTATAAACTCCCTGACCAGTACTCATCAAAACTGCCAAGGTGGTCAGAACAAGGAAAGTCTGATAGTGTCAGAAGTGGGGCAGGGAAGCTAAGAACAACTCTATTCAGTGTGGTTGGTGTCTTGGGTGAGATCCTGGGACAAAAAAGGACATTGGCAGAAAACTAGTGAAATCTGAACACAGGGTGGAGTTCAGTTACCCGTAATGTACCAGTGCTGGTTTCTCAGTTGTGGTAAACATTCCGTGGAAGAATAGATGTTAATGACAGGGAGGCTGGGTGATGCGTTAAGGGAATTCTGTACTCTTTATGCAACTATTCCAATATTCTAAAGCTAGCCTAATTTTTAAAAGTCTGAGAGAAGCACACAAACAATTCTATGCCAGGGGAAAGCTGCTGGACTGGCTCTGCCTTCTGATCAACCTATTTTATCTTGGAGGTTGGCAAGGAAGGCAGCATAAGGCCAGGGGCTCAGCTATAAAAACATGTTCTAAATGGGATGAAAACATCAGTGGGAAACCTGTGTCTTATATAAATAAATAGTAGATATTAAAATCAAGTATTTCAGGTGCCACCTGAATCTAAGCAATTTTCTCTCCCTTTGACACAGTGCTCAGCTGACAGATTCTAAAAGGAGGTTCAACCCCCCACATACACACACACCTCCCTCCTGGCTCAGGTCCAGTCTCACGGGGCATTACTACCCACTATCTCCCAACCAGTCCCATGGAACACCCAGGATGGGGGAACACCCAAGGATGGGGGTGGGGAGACACTCCTCTAGGGCTTTGAGAGCCTCTCCTCACCCACCTGCCCCTCCTCTGGGCAAAGAGAAGGTAGGCAGCCAGGGCTCTGACACTGGGATCCCTAGAGGCAGAGGTCCCCTGGGGGAGGATCAGACGGGGACCTGGCAGGCAAAGCTTGGAAAGAAGACCAGGAACAACCTTCCTGGGCAGGTGACTTCTTTCTGCTGTCAGCATGTCCAGGAGAGACCCTGCTCTCCAGGGAAAATGAGAAAGAGAAAAGAGAAAGAAAGTGAATTAGCATATTTAGGGAAAAGAAAGAGGTTCACAGAACTGGCTTCCCAGTGTGGAGCCAAAATTAGCCCCACCAGTGGTAGAAGACAGGGCCCTGGGGGTAACTCCTGTTCCTAGACCACACACTCAGTGCCAGAGGATGCTTTGTAAGGCCAACAAAGCCACAGGGACAGAAAAATCAGCACTAGGAGGTGGGAAGAGGCAGAAAATGAAAAGGGTTTGGAAAAGAAAATCAATCAGAAAGACCTGAGATTTAAAAAAGTACTTCAGCAGTTGCTGTGGGGTTACCTGGGGGAGTCCTCACTGTCCTTCAGTCATGATGTCTGCTTCCAAAATCCGAACACCAGAAAATGGCCTCTGGAAAATTAAGAGGTCTCCTTTCCTCCCACTCTCTGACCTCTGTGGGCAGCAATTTCAGAAACCCCAATGCAGATTGAACTCTGCAAAACAGTGACTTTCCCTCCGCTCCCTCACTGCAGTGATCATCATTTCTGGACACATATTAGGTAAGTACAAACGGTAACTGCAGAGGGCAAAGTGTTTGCACTGCATCCAAAACCCTGTAGTAATTAATGGACGTAGCATCTGCGGACCCCTGCAAAGCAGCAGCACAAAATACAGAATTGAGATCCACGCAGACTTCCCTGGGGTCTTCTATCAAAAGGAATCTCGAACTGTGGACCCTTTCTGGACTTGGGTTCTAGGCTGACTTTGAAAAGTCCTCAAGGAATAAGCACACAGAAAACCCCAATATTCCTTTCGTATCCCTACCCCCAGCAGCTGTAAGCCCCTCTCTAGGCTGTAACTCTGGTTTGAAGGTTTGTCTCCTATTCAGGTGGTGTCTCTCCTGGACATGCTGAGTCCAAGTTCCCAGGAACTGCCTCCACGCTGAACCCGGACAGCCGCAGGAAAGATACCCTGGCCTACTCAGCATTTTGGAGTTTGAAGGGCACACCCATCCCCAAACTCATAGATGGTGGGCAAGACAGTGGAGAGGGGGTTAAGAACGAGGTGCCCAAGACCCGGAGGTCAGTGTTCAGGAGGAGGTTGGCCTGGGGGTGGAGCAGAGCTTAGCAGTAGGCGAGCAGGGCTCCATGGGAACCTCCACCAGGACTGACTGGGCAGCAGCTTGGAGCACCCCAGGTGAAGGCACAAAGCCAATACAGGCCAGCACCCTTTTCCCCGCCCAGAGACTCGGCACAGCTGAGTGGTATCCACATACCTGTGTATGCACGTGTGCACTCTTAGAACACACGTGTATGTGTCTGAGTGCATGTGTATCCACCCTTTTCCAGATCCTCTCATGTGCTCAGAGCCCTTGGCCTGTTGATAGTTTAAATATTATTCAAACATCTTTTTTTCTTTTAGGCATTAAGCCACATAGGCGTAGTAAACAAGTTAATGTGAAAAGCAGAACCTGAAACCAAAATCCAGTCTGTGTGGCTTGTCTCCTGAAAGTTTGGCCCTATCTCCTTCCTACAGGGAGAGCTACAACTGGGTCTTTATTGGAGGTCCAGGCTGCTGAGGCAAAGGGGGGCGGGGGGAGTGACTCTCTCTCTCTCACTCTCAGCTGGCAGACAGGATGAAGATAAATAACAAAAATACACATTTGTAATCATGTGGCATCTCGAATGAAGTTTGCAGTGGTTTGTGCACCTTACCTAATTGGTATTTATTTACATTTGGGGAGTATGAATGAGGCAAGCAATGTGCACCCGTTTCTGAGATGGGAAAGCTTGAGGCTCAAAAAGGTCAGATGCTCTTTATAGTCAAAAACTATACATTTTAAAGTGGCATCTGCAAAGCCCTCGGAGGTCCAAGAAAGTATTTCAGTCTTACCACGAGCACTCCCTGAAAGAATGATTAATTTTTTATCCTTTCGATGTTGATCCAAAATACTAAACATTTTGTAGCACATGGCTGACCACTCCACTAATGAATATTGACGTGAAGATCCAAGTCATGTATTTGTGGTTGTGTTTATAATCATGTCAAAAAGAAGTGACTGCATTTATCTTTTAGCATAGTGTTTCTCAAACCTGGGTGCATGGAGATATTTTTTAGGATTCTCTGCTTCCCTAGGTTGGGAGACACTTCTCTGTGCCTCCAGCACGCTTGTGGGATCTGACACATGGTATGGTTGAAACTTAGGTATGACGGGCTGAGTCTGGTGACTCACACCTGTAATCCTAGCACTCTGGGTGGATTGTTGGAGCTCAAGAGTTCGAGACCAGCTTGAACATGAGTGAAACCCCATCTCTAAAAACAGCTGGGTGTTGTGGCAGGCACCTGCAATCCCAGCTACTTGGGAGGCTGAGGCAAGAGGATCACTTGAGCCCAAGAGTTTGAGGTTGCTGTGAGCTCTGATGCCATGGAACTCTACCAAGGGTGACCACATGAGACTCTGTCTCAAACAAAAGAAAAAAATAAAGAAGAAACTTAGGCATAAGCCAGAGGGAAATGGTGGGACTATAACAGGGTGACTCTTGCAGTTCCTGAGGTCAGACGGACTGCAAGAGTGCATGATCTGGCCTAGGCAGACTCTGCGGACTGTGGGTGAGGGTGCAGTGCTCAGGACAGTAGCAGCACTTGTGAACACACTGTGGGCAGGCTCCAGGACTGAGGCCTTGGCATCCAGGTGGGCAGGGCTCCTCGAGAGTGGGCAAAGCTAGCTGTAGTTTCGGCAGACTTCAGGGCAAACCAAGAAACCAAGACAGGACGCAGAGTTGCCGCTGGGCCAGTCAGGAGGGACAGTGGGCACACAAGGACTTGGTGTGCAGAATGCTTTCCTATGGTTAAGGCCACTCACCCTTCCATGACCATATTCTGACCCGGCAAGGCCCCCGAAAGGCCCCCAACTGTCTCAGCCTGAGTCCCCGCACGTCTCAAACTCCCCCTTAGGTTAATTCTTCAAACAGGTTTCAGAATAGAACAAGGAAGTTCCCAAGAACTCCTAGCAACAGGTAAAACAATGGGAAAGCTTACCCCCATAGAACAGGGAAGTTCTCCCAGTTCCCCCAACCCCCTAGCTATGGCGAAACAATGGTGAAAAGAAATTACCTACACGAAGTTCCCAAGGTACTGCAGCCCCCAAGTTTGTCCCCATGCCAGCTGCTACGATGTAACTGTAACCGGTGCCAAACCCCCCGACTCGCTGTAACCCCGCCCTCGTGCCAACCGCCATGCTGTAGCCCCCCTGCCCCACCCCTGAGCTAACCAGCCACATTCTGCTTGTTTTTGCTTGGCTTGCCACGTAGCACAAAAAGGGTATAAAAGACAGCCAGCTTTTCTCTTTGGGGCCGTTGGCCCTTTGGGTGGCGGCCCACCTGTGCAGGTGTAATAAATCACCACGGTCCCCTGTGCAGGTATAATAAATCACCATCTGATTTATACCTGAAGTGGGGTCCGAGTCTTTCTTACAGGTGACAAATAATTACAACAATTCAATGTCAGTTCCTCTGAGAAGTCCCCCCTGATGCCAGACTACATTCACCGCTTCGTCAAACACCTGTACCGCCCCGCACTTCCTTTGTGGTCCTTCTTCCACTGGGATTAGCTCTCATGGTTTCTTTTCACAACTGCACCTTAAGTTCCCTGGGAGCAACCATGGTGCCTATCTGGTGCACTGCTATGTCCCCAGCACCATCACAGTGCTCGGCACATAACAGGGCTCTGTGAATATTTGTTGACGGAATGAAGTCAATATGAATTTTAGGTCCTTTGGGTTTGGTGGCTCTGGACCTCTAGCTTGGTGGGAATTGACCTGAAGCAATCATCTATAGAAATGTTCTTTCGTGATTGAACCCTGTGCCAGAAGCCTGCATTGTAGGATAATTTTTTTTTTTTTTTTTGCAGTTTTTGGCCAGGGCTGGGTTTGAATATGGGGCCACCTCTGGCATATGGGGCCAGTGCCCTACTCCTTTGAGCCACAGGCACCTAGGATAATTTTGCTGTCGTCCCACGTGATTCTCTGGATCTAGCTTACAGATAAAGATCCTTTTCTCCTGTTCCTTCTGTGTCCTCCACTCAAACCTCCATAATGGCAGACAGCACGGGACCATTTTCAGACCTTCAAAAGCATCAGACACTTTTGCTTTAGGAGACCACACTCCATAGAAAAAAAATCACTGCAAGTTCTCTCATCTGCACGAAATATAACATGTGTGATTATGTAAGAACTGAGTCCAGATGTACTTGGCTAGCTGGAGTCATATCATATTTTGAAGTCAATTAATTTTGATTTTGCAGTTTACTTTCCTTATTTTGAAAAATATATAGTTTTTCAAGTCTCAACATTTTTCTATTGGCACATGAAAAGCTGATTTAACTGTTTATTGGATAAAATGGTCTTGGGATAATGTTCTCAGAGAGAGAAGGCTATTCTTTGGGCCAAGCCAGCTAAGTTCCATGGCCTAAACCACCAAACACGCTCCTAGCATCCGCTGGTAGGAGCCAAACTCCCTTATGAGTCTTGGACAGAACTATTCAAAGCACAGCATCTGGCAGCCTCCCTATAGATTATGTAGGCAGAACATTCCTGCCACCAGAATTAAAGCCTGTGTCTACTAGTGGGTGGTGAGCCCTGGTTCCTAAATAAGGCATTTGGAATGCAAAAGAACCCAGCCAGGCCAGGCACTACACACTAACCACAGTGATGAAACCTGGGGCTTCTGGGAGAAAGAAAACAGGAAGAATGATAGGAAGAGGAGGAAAGAAAGACGAGCCAATGCAATAGTGCAATGACTGCATTAACTTGAGAAGAACTTGGAAAATTCAATTTTAAAATAATAAAGTGAAGATCCAATTGTATGAAATGAAGAGTGGAGATTAGGAGTTTAATTATGAAATATGCCAGGCATTGTACTAAGTCCTTCAGAAAGGCTCATGTATGTAAGTAGAAATATGTGTGATTAGCACAACATGATAATGGAACAAAGAACGCAAAGTAATAATCACGGGAGAAGGGTCAAGAAGACAGTCATTAATGTGGCACTGGGGAAGCCCAGGGAGATTTCACAGAGATGCCAGCTTTTTCACTGGGTTTTGAAGGATGAAAGAAATTTTTCCAGTGATGAAGAAGGGAACAAAATCCCAGGAAGAGTAGGCAAAATGAGAAAAGCTATAAAAATAAAAAATTATGGGCTTGGAGCCTGTAGCTCAGCAGCACCAGCCACATACACCGGAGCTGGCAGATTCAAACCCAGCCCAGGCCTGCCAAACAACAACGACAAGTATAACAACAAAAACTAAGATAGCCGGCATTGTGGCGGGTGCCTGTAGTCCCAGCTCCTTGGGAAGCTGAGGCAAGAGAAATCGCTTAAGCCCAAGAGTTGGAGGTTGCTGTGAGCTGTGACATCATGGCACTCTACCCAAGACGACATAGTGAGACTCTGTCTCAAAATAAAAAAAATAAATAATAAAAAAAGATAATGATGGTATTGTTCCTTAAGTGCTTTCTATGAGCCAGGTTCTGTTCTAAGCACTTTGGTGAGTCATTTCCTCAGAACGGTCTTATGGAGGAATGCTCTTCTGCTTTATGGCTGAGAAAGGTAACTGCCCAATCAGATCTAGAGCCCAGATCCTCTATCACTTCACCATGACCCATGCAGGTGTGCGTGTGTGTGTGTGTGTGTGTGTGTGTAGGTGTGGCAGGGGGCGGGCACCAGGGAAAAGCCCAGGGGGCTGAAAATTGGCCTCTTGGCTAGAATTGGATGATGAGCTTGAAAAGAGAAATTGGACCACATTGTGAGGATTCTTTTTCCCAAGCAAGTTTATTTTTATTTTTATTTATTTATTTATTTATTTTTTAGAGACAGTCTCACTCTGTTGCCCATGGTAGAGTGCTGTGGTATCACAGCTCACAGCAACCTCCAACTCCTGGGCTTAGGCGATTCTTTTGTCTCAGCCTCCTGAGTAGCTGGGACTACAGGCACCCGCCACAACGCCCGGCTATTTTTGTTTGTTTGTTTGCAGTTTGGCCGGGGCCACATTTGAACCTGCCACTCTCAGTATATGGGGCCGGCACCCCGCCCATTGAGCCACAGGCGCCGCCCCATTATGTGGATTCTTAAATACCATGTGAGGATTTTATATTTTATCCTATAGACCTTTCTCAAAGTATGGTCTCTGGCACATTTGTGTTAGGATCATCTTAAGCTTACGAATATTAAAATGCAGATCCCAGGCTTTGCCTCAGACCCACCAAATCCAAAGCTCTGGGACAGGGCCCTCCAACCTGACTTTGAAAGCCTGTCCAGGTGATCCTTTTGAATGCTCAAGTTTGAGAATTATCTCTGTAGGCCACAGATGATAAATATGTGACTTTTTTTTTTTTTTTGTTAGGGAGGTCTGAGCTCAGTAAGCACATTTCTGAGTGGAGGATCAGCTGAGAGGGGAAAGCCGAAACACATACAAGCGATCCAGAGCTTTCTGCTCTACCCACCGGTGCTGAGAGTCTGGACTGGAGAAGCAGCAGTTGTATTGTGTTGGATAGTGTCGCCCAAGAATTCACGCCTACCCAGACCCTCAGAATGTGATCTTACTTAGAAATAGGTTCCTTGCAGATATAATCAGTTAAGATGAGGAAATACAGAATTGGGGTGGGCCCTGAATTTACTAACTGATGCCCTCGTGAGAGGCAGGAGAGAAAGTTCATGGGCACAGAGAGACACAGGGGAGAGGCCCTGTGATGACAGAGGCAGAGACCGCAGTGATGCAGTTAGAGGCCAAGGAATGCCATGAAAACCACCAGAAGCCGGGAGAGAGGCATGGATGGGATGGTTTTTCCCTAGGAGACTCCAGAAGGAACCAAGTCGGCCAGCAGATTCTGGACTTTTGGCCTCCTGAACTGTTAGAATAAATTCCTGTTATTTCAAGCCACCTGGTTTGTGGTAAGTTGTTATGACAGCCCTGGGAAACTGAGACAGCGGTACTGAGAGGAGTTTCTGTGGCAAAATTATAAGGATTTAGGATCAGCTGGGAGAGTGAGGTATAAGCAATTAATGATTCAAAAGTTTTGGCTCAGGTAGCCAGTGATGAAAACGAGCAATAGTGGAACACAGGCTTGGATTTAAAAGATCAGAGTTTAACTCAGTTTCTGAAAACCTATCAGTAGAGAGACAGAGGCACCTTAGTTTGCTCATCTGCAAAACATGGGCAGTGCTGCCTCCTAGTATTGTGATGAGGACTATCATAAAGAAATGTGCACATTTCTGACACTCAGTTTTCATGCTCACTTACAGAAAGGGATATTAAAACTGAAATTACATCAGAGAGAAGAACCTGTCTAACAAGGATCCCAAGCCACGAGCCCACCCTGCGGTGGGGTCAGCCTTCCCCCTCGGTCTCAGGCCAACGATGAGCTGAGCTGGGAAGCAATGCGCTGGGGCCATGCAGAGCTGGCCGCAGGTCAGGGAGGAGTCTCCGCCTGGCACCAGCATCTTCCAAGGAAGTTACCAGCTTCTCCAACAGCACATCTGCGAAGCCCCTCACCAGGGGCTGGACAGGGCAGGGCCGGGAAGGGTGGCACAGCAGCCAAGTCCAGTTTGCTGGGAGATGACATGGGGAAGGCGTTGGGCTGAGAGCACAGGCTATGGAGAAGCCAGTTCTGGGTCAGGTGGGGTGCCAAGGTCAGGACTAGGGGTGCCATGATTCCTTTTTACCCAAAATTCAAATTTAACTGGGTGCCCTGTATTTTTATTTGCTAAATCTGGCAACCTGAGACAGGACCCTTCAAGTCAACAAAGGTTAACCTGGGAGCCAGGGCCAGAGAATGGAACCACAGGAGGGGCAGGGGATGGAGCCTTTGCCTCAATTCTCTGAGTGTGCTTCCCTGACCCTGCCCAGGCAGCTGGTGGGTCTGCACCTGGCACTGCCTCTAACCTTGACTTGACTGACAAATATTGAAAGTTTTTCTTCTTCTGAGCTGAATGTGGTGATCCAGGGTCTGGTCCCTGGGTTCTGGGTGGACAACTGGGAGATGAACTTCCCTTCCCCTGGGACATGGTCCTCTCCAAGTGACATGGGTATGTGTAGGCATTTGCTGCATCCTTCAGTGACACCCCCCCCCCCCCAACTCCAGTTAGGAGGAGTGTTTCAGAGCCACAGAGCAGCCTGTGAGATGGGAAACGCTGTTACTCAAGGGTGGGTGAAAATTAGCATTAAGTAGTGACTAGGAAGTTAAGTACTAATGAATGAGGTACCAAGATGTTCCTATCTCCCAAATTTGAAGTCCACTATCTTTTCATAAATCTGGGAATGACCAATTAAAATCTTTATGCTCAGATCTTTTAAATAGAGTAGCATAATATTCTAAAATTAAAAATGTGTAGTGTCATCTTTTTTTTTTTTTTTCTTTCTTTTTTTTTGAGACTGAGTCTCACTCTGTTGCCCAGGTTAGACTTCCATGGTATCAGCCTAGCTCACAGCAGCCTCAGACTCCTGGGTTCAAGGAATCCTTCTGCCTGATCTTCCCAAGTAGCTGGAACTACAGGCACCAGCCACAACACCTGGCTAATTTTATCTATCTATCTATCATCTATTTATTATCTATCTATCTATCTATCTATTTTTAAGTAGAGATGTGGGTTTTGCTCTTGCTCTGGCTGGTCTTGAACTCCTGAACTCAAGTAACCTTCCTGCCTCTGCCTCCCAGAGTGCGAGGATTACAGGTGTGAGCCACCGTGCCCGGACTACTGTACCATCTTTGACCCAGTTAACTTTGCCTATAAACTTTTAATCTCTTAGAGCCCAAGGCAAGGCCAGCTTCATGGGCATGCAGCCTTTGCAGGGAGCTAAGCAGGCTCCGGTGTGTGGTTTAGTGCTCTGCTGCTGCTTTTTTTTCTTCTTTGAGTCAAGGTCTTGCTCTGTTGCTTGGGCTAGAATGCAGTGGTGCCATCACAGCCACCTTACACTCCTGTGCTCAAGCAATCCTTCTGCCTCAGCTTCCCAAGTAGCTGGGAGCATAGGCACATGCCACCATGCTTGACTAATTTTTCTAGTTTTATAGAGGGTTTTGCGATGTTGCCCAGAAACCCCTGGCCTCAAGTGATGCTCCCATCTTGGTTTCCCAAAGTGCCAAGATCACAGTCATGAGGCACCACACCCAGCTGGCTATCTTACAATTCTTAATTTTTGAATGAGGGCCCTGCACTTCTGTTGTGCACTGGGCCCTGTAAATTGTCTACTCGGCCCTGCCCTAAGGGGGTAGACTATGCCTAAAAACTTTGAGTATAGCACATGGAAGAAGAAAAGAGCTGCTGACACGGCAGCCTGGAAGCCCTAAATTGGTGATGCAGTGGCACAAAATCACAAGGAGAAGGAACTTTCAATTGGGGAGAAAAGGCAAGTCAAATGAGGCAGGTATTTGTCACCTGGAAGGCTGTTCACTGTGACACCAAGTGCTGGCAACAGCTGCCAGGCACAGCATGTGAGACCTAGGAAGTCAGCATGTCCCCGGGGTTGTCCTTTCCCACAGACACAGATAGCACTCTGGGCGGAGAGAGCCTTCTGGCCTCAGCCACCAGCTGGGCCACCAGATTTAATCCCACAGAGAGCAGCCTTCCAGTCCTCAGCCAGAATCTCCCCCGTCCCCACCTCCCATCAGCCTGTCAGGGTTGGCTCTCACCCAAAGATGGGCTTGGTCTGTGGGCCTGGGACCTACAGCCAGGAGGTCACCAACAGGAAGGGGGGCTGGGCTTGTCCAGGCTGCTCACTCAGCATTCTTCCCTTCTTTTGTTTTCCTCTCAGCCCTCCCCTCCCCTCACTCTCCAACCCCTGTCCACTTCCAGCCCCCAAACCCTGATGCATCTGGATTCCCACAGGATCAGTCACTCAGTGGAGCAGAGGTCAGGGAAGGGGGCGGCCTTTCCCATCCTCTTTGTTCTAGTCCAGTGGTCTGGCCTACTATCTTTGCTACCTTAGGTGGGAAATTCAGTAGCACGAGCCTTTTGTTTGTTTCTAATAGGAAGTTAGGAAATACCCGCAAGCACTGGCCGTGTTTCCAGCTGACAGCCTGTGTTCAGCCTGCGGATAAAAGCGCGCCTGTTGACTGCCACATCCTCTGCCACCAGCTTTATTGATAATAGCTGCAGATGACCAGGGTGAGTGCTTGGCTCTCTGCCTGCTTGTCTCTGCACTAGAGTCCTTGCTTGAATGACATCAAATGACCAATGCCCACCTCCACCAGGAGGCTTGAGAAAATATGCTCACTGGTGGCAGAGATGTAATTCAAGACGCAGTAATTGGAGGAAGTTGTTAGCATTGGGGGTTGGAGGTTGGGCACCAACATCCCAATGACAGCAGGGCCCAGACTACGACACCAGACAGCAACTTGGGAATAACACGCTGAATGGTAACAGCCCATGTTATTACTGATGCCTAACACCTCCGTGGAGACTTCGCAGCACAGTGTTAAGATCATGGACTCAGGCCAGACTGCCTGGATTGGAGGGCTCACTCTGACACCTGTTAACTCTGTGACCACAGGGAAGTTACTTCGGCTCTCTGAGCCTATGTTGTCTCATCAGTAAAACAGGAATAATGAAAGAGCTTACGTCCTAAGGTTGTGAGGGTTAAACGAGTTAATAGTCACAAAGCACTTACGACAATGCCTAGCTTGTGGCACGTGCTCAATAAGTGGCAGGTAGTATTCTGTTTTTAAATTTAATTCTCACAATGACACTATAAGAAATGCACATGGACAGATTAAAAACTAGCTTCAGAGAGGTTAAACCACTTTTTCAAGTAACCCGGATGGTAAATGATGGAGCCCAGATTTTAACGAGAGTTCATGTACCCGCTTCAGTGCAGAGAGGAGCATGGAGTTCCTCAGAGTGAAATTTTAACAAGCAGAGTTGCTTCATGTAACTACCAAAACTGTGTCTTTCATAGTTTTAGGAAGAAAGTGGAAGGATGCAGTTTAAGGTTTAAAGGAAGAGTTGACAAGGTGCTGATGGTTTCTGAAAATCTCCCAGATCTCAGCTGAGTGCTGCTCTCATAGGCTGTGATTACAACCCTACTCCCGGGGGACCCTGGTAAGTGTCTCTCCATCTGCCAAGTTCCATTTTCTCTAATCGGCTTGTGCACCTAGGCTGCTTAAATGGAATTTACACCTAGAAACAGTTTTCTGTCTACACAGATTCCATTTTTGCCATCTACCTTTGGGTAAAAAAAACACTTCCCCAAACTGAATTAGTCTCAGGATAAAAGCCCCAGTACTAAGAAATCTCTTGTGCTTAAAAATACTGACAAGCTGAGGTTTCTGCTGAAGTAGAATATTTCACAAATTGAAATGGAGCTTTTTTTGTAAACCTGCTATTTAGCAAGCAAACAAACAACAAAACCCACCTACAATTATTTCAGAAATGCTACCACACAGAAAAGAAATCCTTTTGCCAAAATTCCACCATATAAAGAAGGCAATTGAAGAAAGATCACTTTGTTAAAATGTCACCTCCTTTGTACAACGGAAAGGAAATGAATACTCTGCTTACCTCCAGAAACCTTGTTTCAAATCACTATTTTTTTTAAAATGCAGTCTATTTTATAAAATCATTATTTATTGAATCAGAGACTATCAAATGTTCTTATAAAAGGCCAATAAAAATTATTTGATCCATTTTGGGTAACAAACAATTTTGATAGAGTGCTAAATGGAACCTAGGCAAGAGATTGCTGGGCTAAGGAACAGAAGACCAGTGTTCTTCACACAAGTGCCATGTTCATTATTTATTGCTGAGTAACAAATTACCCCAAAACTTAGTGGCTGAAAACAATAGCAATCATTTATTTTCTCTCCCAGTTGCCATGAGTCAGGAATTTGGTTTTGGCTTCTGGGTGTGTAGACTGATGTCAGCCAGGGCTGCAGCCATCTGAGACTTACTTGGGACTGCAGGATCTGCTCCCGAGCTGGCTTGCTCACTTGGCCCACGAGCTGAGGTTTACTGCAGGCTGGAGGCCACAGGGCTTCTCCTTGGACTGCTTGAGTATCCTCAAGGCAGGGGGGCTGTTTTCCCCACGTGCCACTGGTCACCTCTGCAGGCCCCCCACCATACTGCACTACTAGTCACCAGGTCAGCTGTGATTCCATGTGGGAGACTACTCACGGGATACCAGGAGGTGAGATTCACTGGGGCCATCTTGAGTCTGGCCACCACCCAGCTCTGGGAAGGCTCCGCCATGTGTGCCAAGCACGCCCAGCTCCATCCATCACCCCACTGGCTTTCAATGATGGATGTACAGAGTGTTAGAGTTGAGTGGCACTGTAGCAGTCACCTATTCCAATTCCAAATGCCCCCTGAGAGACTTTATTTAAATGATCTGTTTATGTGTTCCTCTCCCCTACCAGACGGAGAGGATGGGGACCATGTCTTATTTTTATGCATCTCTAGTGCCCAACATAAAGCTTATAACATTGCTGTGCCCATGAGTACTGAAGAAAGTGTTTTACTTGCTTGAATAAAGTGCTTTGGTCTCTGGGCCTTGTTTGTATTGGGCTGATTTATTTATTTAAAAATATTAAGGGGGTACAAACGTTTTTGTGACATGGCTTGATTTAGGGCTAGAAATATGCCCATCACCTGAATAGTGTCCACTGCCCCTGTTAGGTTGGTTTTGCCCTTCCTGTCCTGTGTTCTCTCCCCTGACTGATTTCCAACCACTTTAATGTCCCTCTGTGCACGCACGTGCCCATCCGTCAGTTCCAACTTATTAGAGAGGACATGTGTTATTTGTTTTTCCATTCTTGAGCTACTTTGCTTAGGATAATGATCTCCGATTCCTTCCAAATTGCTGCAAAAGGCATTAATTCAGTGTTATAATGGCTGAATAGTAGTTCATGGTATATGCATACCCCATTTCATTAATTCACTCGTGAATTTCTGGGCACTTGGGTTGATTCCAGATCTTTGCAATTATGAATTGTGCTGCAATGAACACTCAAACACAGGTGTCTTTTTAATAAAATGATTTTTTTTCCTTTGCTTAGATACCCGCAGTGGGATTGCTGGATCAAAGGGTAGGTCTACGACTAGTTCTTTGAGAAATCTCCATACTGGACTCATGTGTAAGCCACTCATCACCTTACCATACGAGGAGCCTTTTTCCCCAGTGGAATATGGTAATGTGGTGTGATAACTTCTCACCACCTCCCAGAAGCATCTCCTTTTGGTTTGAATGACAAGGAGCCCAGTGGCTATTGCACTGTGGAATAGAGACAGCTTACCTTCAAAAGATAGAGGTGAAATAAATTGCCACCCATGGGTTCAATTTTTGAGCAGAGACCAGTTCAAGAACTTTCAGCTGTGTTGTGGGAAGGGAAAGGAGAGATGACAACCTCCAATGAAGAGACTTCTTCACCCCATGAATCAATCTTGAAAACATTTTTGGCTGCCCACAGCCAACAGAGTAAAACATAAGCTCCTTAGTCTGTGTACGGTGCTCCAAACCACCTCCCCTGCCTGGACCCCTTGCTCCAGGTAAACTGCACACTAGCCGTACCCTGTCCAGGGCTGGGTTTTCTTTACTGGGGTAATCCTTTACTATAATGTGGCCTCAGCCAAGCAAAATCTTGGCTAATACTCTCAAAAGACAAGTTGAGCATAAGTCAAGGCACAATCCCAAGAGATACTTGAAAGTAAAACTACCAAGATATATAAAAAAATTATGCCATGTATTTTTTCTTAAAACTTTTGCCCTAATAGAGAATTGTAAATAGACTATAAGTAAATTAATTGTACTTTCTTGGAATTTTATTTGATTTACCAAACCACGCTAGGGAGAAAATGGAGCCCAGGAAACAGAAAGGTCTGGAGGTGACCCTTCGGGGTCAGTGGGCAAAGATGGATAGTCCTATGTGTAAATAGCCCCAACTGAGCCATAATCTCACACATCCCAGCTTCCTTTCCGCTACTCTGTTCCATCCAGTTTCTGCCTTGGGAGCTTCATAAAAATAAAATCATTTAAACTTACCTAATAAGCCTCTTTCACTGTTAAAAGATGGAACTGGAGAAAGTGCTGATGTGACTTTTCCTTGAGGCACTTGTCTAATTTGGCTCCACGCAGGTGGTGTTTTCCCAGGCTAATACCTTTGTTTGGAAAATGTTGTGAGGATTTTGCTGAGAGCACTCAGTCAGCCAGGAAGGACAGACAAGCCCATTCTTACCAAGTTACTCCTAAGTACACTGACCTCATTATTTGCCTATAATGTGAGTATTTACTTAATGTGTCTCTTTGTATAAGACTATAAAGTGGCCCGTGTGCCTGTCATCCCTCTGTCTACATTACTATTGTTTCTTTAAAAGGAGAGTTAAGGCTTAATGGTGCCAATAGAACAATATTATATAAAAGGACGCTAGAAAGAAAGGGCATGGACTGTGCCGTGGGCAGGGATAGAAAGTGCAGGGAAGACCGTGCACATCTAACCTGGTCAGGCCTTACTAGCCCAGGGCCTGAAAGGCAGCAGGCTGGATGCAACAACACCCCCACCAACCCTGGTATGCACATCTGTGACCTCCTTCCACCCTCGCCATGTCCCATTAGGTACACGTTATTATCTCCATTTTACAGACGGGAAAGGCTAGGCTCAGAGCACCATGAGGGTCTTAGACACATTAGAACTTGGTAGTAAAATCATGTATTCCCAATGGGGCTTTATGATAGGGTAAAGCCCTGGGTAAACATGAAGTTGGCAAGCTGTCCTGACCAGTCCCAGTCTTTCCCCCAGGGATATCTTTTAACAGAGGTAGTTTTATTGAGAAGACCACAGGGCTTCTCCAGGAAAAGCACCTTACATTACCAGCAAATGAGTAGGAGAGCATCTGGGCCCTTCCTTGCATCTCTCACAGGCCACCCACCTGCAGTGCATGCTAAGGAGCCTGGCCCTCTGCATACACACCTGAGCCAGAGCCCTGCTCCAAGGCAGAGGCAAGCTGGGCTTGAAAGCTAGAAGCCTCCTGGGGCTTCCCTCTAGGCTCCTTCTCAGGCACATCCTTTATTTTTCCTACCGTATTGTCTAATCACAAAGGGGACCAAGCCTGAGGACAGCAGAAACCCCTGTGCCTCCTTCCGTGGCCCTCCCTCACTGACATGATTTATTAGTTTCATTCAAGAAGACATGCACATGGAAATCATGGCCTCTCCACGGGGAAATTCCTGTAGGAAGCAAGCTGCCATGCATCTGGAAGAAGAAAAGAAGTACAAATGAAAGAGATTTGTGCACCTTGTGCAGTTTTCAGTTTCTCTTTTTCCTTCCAGGCCTTCTTGAGTTTTACTTTGAGCTGGGCCAAGACCCAAAGGCATTTCTTTTTAACTTAATTATCTCTAGGGAACCATAGCTAAAAATCAGGCAAGCACATGTCTGCCCTACCCAGCAGATACACCCTTACTGGAAGGTTGGGGTCTTGGAGGTCAGGAGTCTTCTGGGTGACAGCAACTCTTCCCCACAAACGGACCCTTTCAAAAGCCAGTGGTGACAGTCTTCCAGGTGAAAGGCACCCCCCTGCTCCCCACCTCATATGGGACAGAGGGCAGAAGCAGACTCTTCAACTGGTCTGGTTAGGTGACTGCAAGTGGAGGGAAAGAGGAGGCGACACGTGTACTGACAGCTTGGCCGTCGGTGCAGAAGGGAGTTGGCTATGAGATTCAGCCTCCACCTGCCTCTAAGGAGTTGGGTGCTTTGATGACAGATGATCTTGCCCTTTAGCAAATGAACAGTGTTTGTCAACAGCAGATCCGTGAGGGCAGCAGGATGCCCCACTGCTCAGTTGTTTCCAGAATTGCTTTGTCAAAGGCTCTTCTGGTTATTTAGAAATTAGCAAACATGGTCTTCTTGAGCTGAAATGTTTCATGGAAATTGAAGGAGGGAGATAAAGATGTATTGATCTCTCTCCCACCCATCCACCATCTTTTTTCTCCTAAATCAGCAGAACAATCCAATAAACATTCTATATAATCTCTTGACAGGCAGAAAAAGTGTCCTGGATTTTCATCTTGTGTCTTCCAGGTGCTCCTAACTCTGGGGAGAGGGGTGTCTTGCTATCTTATCCATGGTTTTCTCATCTGAAAATTAAGGTTTTTGTGGGGTGGGGGGAGTTGTTCTGTTTTTTGAGACAGAGTCTTACTCTGTCATCCTGGGTAGAGCGCAACGGCGTCATAGCTTACAGCAACCTGAAATTCCTGGGTTCAGGTGATCTTCTGGATTCAGCCTCCTGAGTAGCTGGGACTACAGGTGCCCACCACTATACCCGGCTAGCTTTTCTATTTTAGTAGAGATGGGGTCTTGATCTTGCCCAGGCTGGTCTTGAACTCCTGAGCTCAAGAGATCTCCCATATTGGTCTCCCAAGAGTGCTAGGATTACAGGCATGAGCCACCACCCTTGGCCTTGAGAATTGAGGCTTTTTTTTTATATATTTTATTTTTGAGACAGAGCCTCACTTTGTTACCCTGGGTAGAGTGCCATGGCATCATAGCTCATAGCAACTTCAAACTCTTGGGCTCGAGTGATCCCCTTGTCTCAGCCTCCCAAGTAGCTGGGACTACAGGCGCCTGCCACAACACCTGGCTGTTTTTTAGAGATGGGTCTCACTCTTGCTCAGGCTGGTCTCCAACTCATGAGCTCAGGGAATCTACCCACCTCGGTCTCCCATGTGTTAGGATTATAGGCCTGAGCCACTGTGCCCAGCTGAGAATTAAGGCTTTTAACAAATTTTATCCTGGATATGTTTCTGAGTGAGTATAATAATATATGTAAAAGTGCTTAGAACCCTTCAGAAGACAGAAGCTTTTATTCACTCCCACATAGTATTTGTGTGAGTCTAAAAGTTAGTTAGAGGCCTTTGGTCTCATGCCTCCCTTGTATTCTACCTGGAGAAGGGCACTGGCTGTGAACCTGCTCTTGGATCCATAAGCCGGAGGGGTGGGAGGACGCAGAGAGCTATGTCTTCCAGGACAGATGTGGAAGGGAGTGGGCAGCAATAGCCCCCCTACCCTGGGCCAGAGGAACCTGGCCTGGGTGCCACTCCTGCCTGGGAGCTGGAAGGAGACGCACCAGGCTGAGATGCTACAAGCTATGCTCAGTTCAATCTTGAACCCCAGCCTACACACCTCCCTCCAGCCGTTCAGGATGCTGTTTGCAGCAAACATTCGCAAACACTAGATGTAAAGTTCAGATTTTCCATGGTCTTAATCCGTAAAGAAGGAGAGCTTCATGGGTAGTTGAGAGTCTTAAAAAGAACACTAATACCTTTTGCTGAACAGGGCAATTTTGTCAGAGCAGCAGAAAGGGAGAGGCCATTACTAAATCTGTTCTCCCCACAGCCTGTGGGCATCCTCCAAGAACACAGGGTTGGCCCAGCACGTACACCCATAAACGTAAACCCATAAACAGCACGTACACTCGAGAGGCCCCAGGCTCAAAAACTCGAACACACACCCTGCTGTTCTGTGCCACTCCTTAGTTTCGACTTTCCCTTTGTTTTTCTCTTCGAAGTCAAACTTCTTGAAAGTCATCTGCACTCAGTCTTCATGAATGTTACATGAATCCATGAACATGGCGTGTTCACTGTGGTTTGTGGATGTCTCAGCCCTCCACACAGATTGGGGTGCACTGGGATGGGAACTGTGTCTCACGTTTCCTTTAACTCTCATAACGTCCAGCACAACACTGGACATGGAAAAGGTGCTGAGTCATCATCGGACCAAGTACTTGCATAACCTTACCACTATGACATGCCCATTTCCTTCTTTAAAAAATAAAATTATCTTTAGGTTTAGATGTGCTTTGACTGCAGGGTATTGTGTGTATCTCAAAGATATCTTATGGTGTCTTCCAACAAAAGAAACACGGATATACATGTGTGTGTGCAGGGCTGGGTAGCTTTGTACTAATCTCTCACTATGGCTTCCAGAACCACTGGGAAGAACATGCTTGGATTCAAGCTTGGTTGATGTTCCTTCATGGTTCCCCTTCTTATCATCACTCCTCCTAGAATTTTTAAAAATGTAAACCATGAATAAGGTTAAAGGAAACAAACTCCATCAATGCTATATTCAAAGTGGACGTTTCAACAGATGGAAGGCCAAAATTCTCTAAAATCAGATTACTTAATAGTAACTAGGAAACTACATAATACAAATTGGCCCTACTTTAAGAAAACCCAATTTCTAAGAAACACAGATTAACAAAACTGAAATGCGGAACTCAATTTTTACAGGCGTCTTTCCTAGGAAATTCCTCATTCTTACCTCACCCCCAAGTCAATTTAAATTAAACAACGTATAAATGTTTGATTTTCACTCACTAAATCTAGAACACAAGTACTAGGTAAAGCGAATTGCACCTGCATAAATTTAGTAATTAAAAACTCTTTTTAAAATCTTCACTTTTAGTACTTGCTCAGGGAGCAATTTGCTTACAGGTGATCTTGATTTTTAATTTTCTTTTAGCTTTTCCCACTGTGGTTGAAATGTTTCAGCTTAAGGATTTGTGATAAATGACGGTTTCCTTATCTTAACATGAGGCACCAGACTTGGTCTCAGGTGAAGGAATTTGTACTCCAATTGAGCAAAGATTATTCTTTCAACCGTCCTTTGATATCTGGCACTAGACCAAGGAGTCTAAAATTAGCTGCCTTTAGAATCCAGGTGTGGCTAAGTGGAAGCAATTCAGTTTGCCTCAGGAAGTCCCAGAAGCTGTTGAAACAGTTAAGAGTTCTGATCAAACTGCTCCCTTCACTAAGGCCAGCTTCTTAGAACTTGCTTTTTCTGGAAGGAATAGTAAACTTCTACATTTCAGAGCTGAAGGGGACCAGTGCAAACTCTTCATCTTGCAGCTCAGGAAATGACTGGACTTTCTAAGCCTGTTTCTCTATCTATAGAATGGGGTCCTATTACCTGTCCTGCTCACCTCTCAAAGGTATTATGCGGAGTAAGTGAACGGGCTTTCAAAACTGTAAAGCACTCTGACAGCACAAGGCATTAAGTCACTATGGCAATTTTCAAATATACCTACACATTTCTTTTTAACACTCTTCGCAGCCAGAAATGCCCTCCCATTGACCACAGACAGCTGACCTTAGAGACTCACCGGTAACCAAAGGAAGGCAGCAAACTTCTGAGGCTAAGTCAGAAAAGGTGACTCAGCTTCCACCTCATTCTCTTGGGACGCTTGCTCTAGGACAGCGGTTCTCGTGACCCACAGGAACTGTATTAAAGGGCGGCGCATTAGGAAGGCTGAGAGCCAGTCCTCTAGGAGAAGCTGGACGTGGTGTTAAGAGTCTAACTCCCTTGAGACTTCTATGTTGTAGGGAAGTCACACCGGGAGGTCATGCAGTCCTAACCTTCAAGTCCCTCCTGGGTCAGGCATTAGACATGTGAGTGACTGAGCCTCCGGATGATTCCAGGCCCCAGCTGTTGAGAAATTCTGCATTTTGAACCTTTCCAGCTGATGCCCCAGGCATCCTGGAACACAGAAGAGCCATCCTTGCTGTGCCATTTCTGAATTCCTGATTCACAGAATTCATGAGCATAATAAAATAGTTGGATTGTTTTTTTTCCTTTTTATTTTATTTTTTTTTTGAGACAGACTCTTACCATGTTGCCTTCGGTAGAGTGCTGTGGCGTCACAGCTCACAGCAACCTCAAACTCTTGGGCTTAAGTGATTTTCTTGCCTCAGCCTCCCAAGTAGCTGGGACTACAGGTTCCTGCCACAATGCCTGGCTATTTTGTTGTTGTTGTTATAGTTGTCATTGTTATTTGGCAGGCCCGGGCTGGGTTTGGACTCTCCAGCTCTGGTGTATGTGGCTAACGTGCCGAGCCTGTTTTTTCATTCTTTGCCACCAAAGTTGTGTTGTTAGTGATGCAGGAATGGTAGCCAGAGCAGTCACACTGGGAGCAATGATCACAGCAAACACAGGAGCAATGCCAAACTCCATGCTCACTCCACGCTGGGCATGGCAGTGAGCACTGCATGGACATCACTCCAACCAGTCTCAGCGAGGAAGTCATCTTCTCAGCTCCCAGGAGGAAAGTGAAGACCAAGGCACTAGTGACTTACCTGAGCTCCGTGGAGAGCAAGTGGGAGAGCCAGGGTTGGACCCTCCACCCCACCCCTAAGCTGCAGCTGACTCCTCCCACACAGGGGTCACGGTCAGAACTGTAGACACAACTTTTGGGCTTTTCCCCTGTGTCCTGGGTCTATTTGGTTCCTCTCTTTTTCCATTTGCTATATGTAATTACCTTCTTTCATGAGTTGGACTAACACCCTGCATTTTTTTGACCTGGTCATTTTTTTTTCCTGATACCAAGCTGATCTGATATTACCAGAGAGGTTTCTAGACTCTGACTGCAAAGCTGCCCTCCCTCAATCTGGAACAGCCACGTAGCTCCACTTCAGAAGCCCTTCTTTGCTTCATAAGCTGCAGCCAATCTCATCTGACCTAGTTTTTTCTGAGCTCTGGGGAGAAAATATCAAGTGATTCACAGAGCAGCTCACTCACACCTCCTAATCTCCAAACAGGCTGTATGTCTCCTTTACTCTCTGTCCCTAGGGTCATTAACACAGTTGTGACAAATTATCTAAAAGATTCCCCACATGCTGGTGCTCTCAGCCAGCTTTCCTGGGCTGCCAGCCTTTGGCCTGCTCCCATACAGAGGCAGCTGCCCTGGAAGCCTGGAAGGGCAGATCCATGCCCACTGAGATCTGTGGAGCCCCTGAATTTGCAGATCCAGCTCTGTGACCCAGACAAAAGCACGTGTTTTGACGTGCTTTAGAAACAGTGCTCAGAATGCCCCTCTTTGCTGTGCTGCAGGACTATCTGCTGTGGCCTTTCACGGTTATTCCCTGGGCGGCACCACCTGCATACTCAGTGCGTCCAGGTCCAAAAGTTTGTGTCAACAGTTCTGACTGTCACCCCCTGTGTGGGAGGAGTCAGCTGCAGCCTAGGGGTGGGGCCAAGGGTTCAACCCTGGCTCTCCCACTTGCTCTCCATGGAACTCAAGTCCTTGGTGCGTCCAAGAGGGCCACCCTCTTCAAAGGCAGACATGCCAGAAGCTGGACACTAACTCCTCCACTTAAAACGATCACTACCAGAGAGTACAGTGGGAGCTGGCTCATCCTGGCATTGGAATCCCCCACAGAGGCCACTGCTCATCTTGTGTCATGTGACAGTAATGGTCTTAAATGGGCTATGACTAACCAACTAGCCCCTCTACGTTTGGAATGGCCTGACAGCTCATCCGTAGGGAGCTGGAAGGTTTCTCCTTCCCATTAATTCAAATCAGCAGTGAGCACCAGGTGCCAGGCATTAGAAAGATTAAGACAAGGATATGTAAGACATGGTCCTGCCCTCGCTCACAGGTGAAGACACTGGTTTTTAATTTGTTTGTTTGTTTGTTGGTAGAGACAGGGTCTCACTTTGTTGCTCAGGCTGATCTCCAACTCCTGGGCTCAAGCGATCCTCTCATCCCAGCCTCTCAAAATGCTAGGATCAAAGGCATGAGCCACTACATCTGGCTCATTGTCAATCTTGACTTTCAGGCACACCGTCACTTGTCAATTGGTTGTAAGGTATGTCATAAGTAATTTGTTATCAATAATAGGGTGTCCCGAAGGTTTGAAATAAGAGTGAAATAAGATCAGATGCATGGTTATGCATCCAATATCATTGCTCCCACTTGTATCCTGACACATCTTCTTTAGTGAAGAAAAAAGATTTGGGGAGGAGTAATCTGACTTCTGTGACACTCATGAGGGTCATCTGTCCGGTGCCTCAAGTGGGAAAGGGTGAAAACTGCTGTGAGCTCAATGAGGGCAGAACATTCCCTGATACCCACGGAGCCACACCACCATTATCTTTAACAAAAGAGCCTCCCTCACCCTTTCTCATAGAGAAGGGATTAGCCATGAAGGCAGACTGCCTTTCAGGAAAGCAGAAAAAGCAGTAGAGACTTGTCATTTGACTCTGGCAAAATTTGATTGTTATTTGTTTAGGAAAAGAACCATGTACTGGTTACAGGTATGGCAATATTTTTATTGCTATGAGCATCACTTGTCCTTTGGGTATCTAACAGAGGACCCATGATGTGATGCACAGTACTAAGTTAATCTCTTCAAGAATAATAATAATAATGCTGGCTTGGCGCCCATAGCACAGTGGTTTCGGTACCAGCCCCATACACCGAGGCTGGCAGGTTCGAATCTGGCCCAGGCCAGCTAAAACAACTATGCCAACTCAACAAAAAATAGTTGGGCGTTGTGGTGGGCGCCTAGCTACTTGGGAGGCTGAGGCAAGGTAATTGCTTTAGCCCCAAAGTTTGAGGTTGCTATGAGCTGTGACACCATGGCAGTCTACTGAGGGTGACATGGTGACAGTCTGTCTCAAAATAATAATAATAACTAAGAATAATGCTATTTATTTGTATAGTGCTTTAAATGTGAACATTTTCATATCCATAGATTCAGACAGGCTCAACTTTAAGGCCCTTAGAAGTAGGTCTTATCTCTACCTATGGTAAAGAAATAACCTCAGAGAGGTTTTGCTCAAAGTCCATAGCAAGTGAGTGATAAATCCAGGATTCAAATCCAGGCTTCTGTTTCCAAATCATGTTTCTTATATTACACACGGGTGCACTGAAGATAGATCTTCAGTGTTGACATCTAAAGGGAATGGTGAGCCAGGCGTTGTGGCGGGTACCTGTGGTCCCAGCTACTGGGGAGGCTGAAGCTAGAAAATCACTTAAGCCCAGGAGTTTGAGGTTGCTGTGAGCTATAATGCCACGGCACTCTACCGAGGGTGACAAAGTGAGAATCTGTCTCAAAAAAATATAAATAAATAAAGGGAATGGTGGCCAGTGGAGATGGAATATCTGTCTTATTGGGTCATGGAAGTCTATTTCTTTCTTTTTTTTTTGAGACAGTCTCAAGTTGTTGCCCTGGGTACAGTGCCATGGCATCCCAGCTCACAGCAACCTTCAACTCGTGGGCTCAAGTGATCCTCTTGCCTTGGTTTTTCTATTTTTAGTAAAGATGGAGTCTTGATTTTTGCTCAGGCTGGTCTCAAACTCGTGACCTCAAGCAATCCACCCGCCTCAGCCTCCAAGAATGTGAGGATTACAGGCAAGAGCCACCTCCGCACCTGGTCTGGAAGTCTATTTCTTGGCAGTGGAGACACTTCAACTTCTCTCTCCTTGGTCTGCCTTCTTGGCTTTGTCTACCAAGGTAGCCCTTTTGCAGAATTTCTTCTGCTTTAGGTGCACAGGCCTCTCCCCACTCCCATCCCCCAACTAGAACTTCCAGACTTGGTAGGCTGGAATACTTTCCATTTGAGGCTCAACCTAGTGACTGCCTGAGAGCCCACAGGTCTCTCCTGAGGATTGAAAGTTGGGATCATCCATTTGCTGGTTAGACACTGGGTTGGCATTTGAGTTTTTTGCATGTGGACATAGGGTACTTTGCTGTAACACAAAACACAAAATCTCACAGAGAAGAACAGGTTAAAAAATGCTTCCATAAGCCAGGCTCAGCAGTTCACTCCTGTAATCCCAGCACTGAAGGAGGCCAAGGTGGGGGGTGGGTTACTTGAGCTCAGGAGTTTGAGACCAGCCTGAGCAAGAGTGTCACCCCTATCGTTACTAAAAATAGAAAAACTAGCTGGGCATAGTGATGCATGCCTGTAGTCCCAGCTACTTGGGAGGCTGAGACAAGAGGATTGCTCAAGGCCAAGAGTCTGAGGTTGGTGTGAGCAATGATGACTCCATAGCACTCTGCCTACGGCAACAGAGTGAGACTGTCTCAAAAACACACACACAAAATTCTTCCATAGCCTTGCTCCCTTTCCCAACACACACACACACACACACACACACGTGCACACACCTGCACACACTTCTGGAACGCTACATACCTAGGTCAGGCTTTGGCTCTGACTGAGAGGCTCCACCCAGAAGTCACCTTTGGCAGGTGAGGCTGCACTCAGGCTGTGGCATGGGCCACTCACTGCACTGCTCGCCTCTGTTACTCAAAGCCAGAGACTTTTCACCCCTCAATAAAAGTATTTCTCAATCAAAGTGCTTATTGAGCTTAAAAATGAATGGCCCTTTAAAGGGTGATTGTAGCACTCCCACAGTCCAAGAAATGTAACTTTTGGCTTTGTGAGCACTGGGTCTTGGCTCAAGGTTTCAAGGCTGGATGGAATTCTACCCTGTACTTGCAAACATTTGGAGAACTACTCAGTCAGCCTTCTGGGGAAGACACGCCTGCATCCTACTGGATTCCTCCAGCTTTGGTCCTGTCAACACAGGGATCATTGATAGTCTAACTCTAAATCTCAGGCCTCTTTTGTTTCCTGTACACAGAAGGCAAGATGCAGAGTAATCAGATAACAAATGCTGAAATTATGGTTGTTGGCAGGGATGCCTTCTATTTCTATAGCACTTAATCTTTCCAAAAAGCTTGCATGATGATTTCACTTATACAGCACATCTCAGAGTTGAAATTGAGCCAGATTTTTTTTTTTTTTTGAGACAAGCTCTCACTCTGTCAGCTGGTCACCTGAGCTAGAGTGTAGCTCATCATCATAGCTTACTACAAACTCAAACTCCTGGGCTCATGGGATCCTCCTACCTCAGAATCCCAAGCAGTGTCCTGGGATTACAGGTGTATGCCACCATGCCCAGCGAATTAGTTTTTGTTGTTGAGAGGGATCCCATTATGTTGGTGATCTTGAATTCCTGGCTTCAAGGGATCCTCCTGCCTCAGCCTCCCAAAGTGCCAGGATTACAGGCAGGAGCTACCTTCACCTGCCCAGACTTGCTTTTTATCACCATTGTGCAGATGAAGAATTAGAAATATACATGGTCATGTGCCACTGTCACATAGTGACTCTTCAGTCATGGATCAACCACATATATGACAGTGGTCTTGTAAGATTATAATGGAACTGAAACGTTCCTTTTGCCATGGTAACATCACAGCAGAAAGCCTTACTCACATGTTTATGGCAATGCTGGTGTAAATTGTTAAATTAAGTTTAGCCAAAAGCTGCTTCTTTATGTGTGTAAAGTTCAGCCTAAAGGTTTCTCTGTATATAGTGAACCGTAATCTAACTGGACATGTAACCAGGCTGTCACCTACTCTTGTTTTAGCCAATCAATGGTGGCCCCCATGTTCAAATCAGGCGAACATCAGTCTGGAACCAATGCAGCTGTTTCTGTTCCTCACTTCTGCTTTCTACAAGCCACTTTCCTCTCTGTGTCCATCAATTCTCCCCTAGCAGCATGGCGTCTGAGGCAATTTGCTAATTAATTTTTGCTCAATTAAACTCTATCAAATTGAATTTGTCCAAAGTTTTTCTTTTAACAAAACAAACCTACTGAAGTGCCAGTCAGATAAAAATCTAACATGTAGGTCACTACAAAAGTTTTGAGACAGAATGTGTTATGGTCCATTCTTTCACGTCCAAAAAACACAATTCACAGAGTCCTTTCTGATTCACCTGTGCAAGTGTCAACTTGTCCAGCTTATCTGTGTTGTTGGGAGGGCTTCATTTATTTTCATCTGTATGGATTTTATGTCTCTTGATTTTTGTGTATCTCAAAACTTTCATAATGGCCCATGTGTATACCATCATGTACAGTACATAATACTTGTTAAAAATATGTTACTGGTTTATGTATTTATTATACTATATTTTATTATTATATTTTTATATAAATATATTTTTATTTTTATATGTTAGCATGTGCTCCTATTTGTTAAAAAAAAAAAAATGTTAGGGTGGTGCCTGTGGCTCAAAGGAGTAGGGCGCCGGCCCCACATACCAGAGGTGGTGGGGTCAAACCGAACCCCAGACAAAAAAACAAAAACACTGCAAAAAAAGAAGAAAAAGTTAATTGTAAAATAGCCTTCTGCAGGTCCCTTAAGAGATATCCCAGAAGACGCCATTGTCATCATAGGAGACAGCTCCCGGAGCATTACTGCCCCTAATGACCTTCCAGTGGAACAAGATGTAGAGGTGAAGGTCAGTGGTATTTATGGTATAAACTCTGTGTGGGTCTAGGCTAATGTGTATGTCTATCTTGGTTTTCAACAAAAAATTCTTAAATGAAAAATAAAATTTAAGAGTTTAAAAAAAGCTTATGCAATAAGGATATAAAAAAAGAAAAAAGATAGCAACCTCAAACTCCTGGGCTTGGCACCGCCCAGCCCTCCATAAGAGCTGTGCCGTGACTCCCAATCCACGACCCGCGCCCGCGGGGCCTCCGTATGCCCTGACCAGGAACTGCGGGAGCCGCGCAACCCTGCATCCTTCCTCCTGAACCCTCCCTGCCTCCACACCGGCCTGCTCGTCTGGCTAGAGACTCTGGTAGCCGTGAACCCTCTGGAGCCCTCCCTGTCTCTGTGAAGAGCCCTTCTCCTGGCCAGAGACTGCTGGAACCTTGGGCTCTCTATGCCAAAGTCACTGGGTGCCAGGCACTCCCAGAACCGTGCGTACCACCTCCCACTCTGTTGCTGGATCCGGGTGTGTCACACTCCGAAGCTGCTTCCACAACCAGAACTCCCTTTCTGGGGAAGCCCCAGAGGAACTATCCTGGCCAGAGACTGCTAGAAGCTTGGGCTCTCTGTGCCAAAGTCACTGGGTGCCAGGCACTCCCAGGACCATGTGCACCACCTCCCACTCTGTTGCTGGATCCGGGTGTGTCACACTCCAGAGCTGCTTCCACGGGTGTGTCACACTCTGGAGCTGCTTCCACAATCAGAACTCCATTTCTGGGGCAGCCCCAGAGGAACTATCCTGGACAGAGACTGCTGGAGCCTTGGGCTGTCTGTGCCAAAGTCACTGGGTGCCAGGCACTCCCAGGACTGTGCCCACCACCACCCACTCTGTTGCTGGATCTGGGTGTGTCACACTCTGGAGCTGGTTCCACAACCAGAACTCCCTTTCTGGGGCAGCCCCAGAGGAACTACACAGGGCCATTCCCTACAAAGATCCAGCAATAATAAAGTGATCCCACTGGGGTCTAATCTTGGAGAAATACCTCCCCAACTCTAAGGACAGCCAGAGGCAATGGTGAAAAACCATCATGAGGTGAAATCAACTGAAAAACTCTGCCAATATGAATAGTCAGAGTAGATCAACTCCCCCAAGGATCAATGGGGCAGACACAGCACAAGATCTCATGCACAAACAAATAGCTGAGATGTCAGAAATCGAATTCAGAATCTGGATAGCAAATAAGATTGAATTAGAATTCCAAGCAGTAACCCAAAAAATGTCTCAAGAATTCAACAAATTCAAAGACCAAATGACCAAAGATTTTGACACATTGAGACAAGAAGTTGCATCCCTCAAATGTCTGAGAAACACAATAGAATCCCTCAGTAACAGAATGAAGCAAGCAGAAGAAAGGATTTCTGACATTGAAGACAAAGCTTTCGAACACTCCCAAACTCTCAAAGAGGAAGAGGAATGGAGGGCAAAAACAGATCACTCTCTCAGAGAGCTCTGGGATAATTCAAAGAAAACCAATATTTGTCTTATAGGGATCCTCGAAAGCGACAAAGTGGCTTCACAAGGCACAGAGTCTCTTCCCCATGAGCTTATGATGGAGAGCTTTCCAGACATGCCAAGAGATTCTGAAATTCAGATAGCAGACAGTTTCAGAACTCCAGCACGACTCAACCCGAATAAGACATCCCCCAGACACATCATAATCAACTTCACTAAGTATGAAGGAGAAAATTCTGAAAGCTGCCAGACGAAAGAAAACCATCATCTACAAGGGTAAGAATATTAGAACAACTGCAGATCTCTCTGCTGAAACCTTTCAAGCTAGAAGAGGATGGTCATCGACTTTTAATCTCCTAAAACAAAATAACTTTCAACCCAGGATCCTGTACCCAGCTAAACTGAGTTTCATTTATGACGGAGAAATTAAATCTTCAATGACATTCACATGTTGAAGAAATTTGCCATAATTAAACCAGCTCTCCAGGATATTCTCTGACCTATCTTTCATAAAGACCAGCATAATCCTCCACCACAAAAGTAAACCCACCCAGAAAATTTTGATCAAATTCCAATTTCCACAGTCATAAAAGGATTAAAAATGTCCACTGGACTCTCAAAAGGCTTATCAATATTCTCAATTAATGTGAATGGTTTAAATTGTCCTCTAAAGAGGCACAGGTTGGCTGACTAGATACAAAAACTCAAGCCAGATATCTGATGCATACAAGAATCTCATCTTGCATTAAAAGACAAATACAGACTCAAGGTGAAGGGATGGTCATCTATACTCCAGGCAAATGGAAAGCAGAAAAAAGCAGGAATTGCAATCCTATTCGCAGATGCAATAGGCTTTAAACCAGCCGAAATAAGGAAGGATAAGGATGGACACGTCATATTTGTTAAAGGTATACTCAATATGATGAGATCTCAATTATTAATATTTATGCACCCAACCACAATGCACCTCAATTTATAAGAGAAATTCTAACAGACATAAGCAATTTGATTTCCTCTAGTACCATAGTAGTTGGAGATTTTAACACCCCTTTAGCAGTCCTGGATAGATCCTCCAAAAAGAAGCTAAGCAAAGACATTTTAGATTTAAACTCAACCATTCAACATCTGGACTTAACAGACATCTACAGAACATTTCATCACAACAAAACTGAATACACATTCTTCTCATCAGCCCA
>CAUYPK010044326.1:0-38076 GCA_963574355.1 Loris lydekkerianus
AATCTTACAGGAGTTAGATGATATCTCAAAGTAGTTTTGATTTGCATTTCTCTGATGATTAAAGATGATGAGCATTTTTTCATGTCTGTAGGCTGTGCGCCTGTCTTCTTCAGAGAAGTTTCTCTTCAAGTCCCTTGCCCACCCCGAGATGGGATCACTTGTTCTTTCTTGCTAATACATTTGAGTTCTCTGTGGATTCTGGTTATTAATCCTTTGTCAGAGACATAACCGGCAAATATCTTCTCCCATTCTGAGGGCTATCTGCTTGCTTTACTTACTGTGTTCTTGGCTGTGCAGAAGCTTTTTAGTTTGATCAGATCCCAGTAATGTATTTTTGGTGTTGCTTCAATTGCCGGGGAGAGGGAGGAGGTTCTTCCTCATACAATGTTCCCTCAGGCCAATTTCTTCAAGTGTTTTCCCTACACTTTCTTCTAGTATTTTTACAGTTTAATGTCCTAAGTTTAAATCTTTTATCCAGTGACAGTCTATCTTTGTTAATGGTGAAAGGTGTGGGTCCAGTTTCAGTCTTCTACAGATTGTCAGGCAGTTCACCCAGAAACATTTGTTATGTAGGGAGTCTTTTCCCCACTGAATGTTTTTTGATTGGCTTATCAAAGATCAAATAATGGTAAGTAGCTGTGTTCATCTCTTGGTTCTCCTGGAAAAAATAATACTTCATTTTATATGGAAACAAGAAAAAAAATCTCGATTAGCCAAAAAATTACTCATTACAAATGAGGAGGAATCATGCTACCAGACCTCAGTATATACATAAATCAATAGTGATTAAAATAGTATGGTACTGGTACAAAAACAGAGAGGTAGAAAAATGGAACAGAATACAGAACCAAGAAGTTTGACAGAGGTGCTTTAATAGGGATTGCATTAAAATTATATATTGCTTTGGGTAGTATGGACATATTAACAATGTTTATTCTTCCCAGTCATGAGCATGATATGTTTTTCCATTTGTTAACATCTTCAGCTATTTCTTTTCTCAGAGTTTCATAATTCTCTTTATAGACATCTTCCACATCCTTTGTTAGTAAACTCCCAAATATTTCATCTTCTTTGGCACTACTGTAAAAGGAATAGAGTCCTTGACTGTTGTTTCAGCTTGACTATTTTTGAAAACTAAATAACCTTATGCTGAAAGATAGCTGAGTCAAATAAGAGATTAAAAAGGAAATTACCAAGTTTTTGGAACAGAATGATAATAAAGACATGAATTATCAGAACCTCTGGGCTAATAATTCAGGAACAAAGGCTACAAATTTGTGAGTATTGATTTTGTAACCTGAGAGACTGCTGTATTCCTTGATCATTTCTAAGAGTTTTTAGTTGAATTTCTGGGGTTTTCCGGATATACCAATCATATCATCTGTGAAGAGTGAAAGTTTGATCTCTGTTCCTAGTTGGATACACCTGATTGCCTTTTCATGCCTGATTGCGATGGCTAAGACTTCAATTACAATGTTAAAAAGCAGTGGAGACAATGGGCAACCTTGCCTGGTTCCTGATCTGAGTGGAAATGTTGTCAATTTTACTCCATTCAATATAATATTGACTGTGGGTTAGCTGTAGATGGCCTCTATCAGTTTAAGAAATGTCCCTTGTATACCTATTTCCTGAAGTGTTCCAATCATGAAAGGATGCAGGATATTATCAAAAGTGTTTTCTGCATCAATTGAGAGAATCACATGGTCTCTGTTTTTAATTTTGTTTATGTGGTGTATTATATTTATAGATTTACGTTTATTGAGCAGCCTTGAGAACCTGGGATAAAGCCCACTTCATCATGGTGTGTAATTTGATGTGTTGCTGGATTCTGTTTGCTAGGATCTTATTGAATATTTTTGCATCAATATTCATAGGAGATATTGATCTATAATTTTCTTTCTTGTGTCTTTTCATGGTTTGGCGATCAGGGTGATATTTGTTTCATAGAATATGAAGTTGGAAATTATTCCTTCTTTTTCTATGCTTTGGGAAAAGGTTATGTAATATAGGTAGTAGTTCCTCTTTAAAGGTTTGGTAGAATTCTGATGTGAGGCCATGTGGTCCTGGACTCTTTTTGGGGAGATTTTGTATAGTTGATAATATTTCAGTACTTGGTATAGGTCTGTTCAACATTTCCGATTCTTTCTGAGTAAGTCTAGGATGGTGGCGTGCTTTCAAGTATCGGTCAATTTCTTTCAGATTTTCTTTTTTCTGAGAATAGAGTTTTTGTAATATTCATTAAGAATTTTTTTAATTTCTGAGGTGTCTGTTGTAATTTCACTTTTGTCATTTCTGGTTAGGCTAGCTAAAGGTTTATGAATTTTGTTAAACTTTTCAAAAAAGCAACTTTTTGATTTATTGATCTTTTGAATAATTCTTTTGTTTTTTGATTTCATTAATTCAGCTCTAATTTTGGTTATTTCTTTTCTTCTGCTGGGTTTGTGGTTGGAATGTTCTTCCTTTTCCAGTTGTTTGAGATGTCCCATTAAGTAGTTGACTTCCTCTCTTTCCACTCTCTTAAGAAAGGCTTGCAGCACTATAAATTTGCCTCTTAGGACTGCCTTTGCTGTATCCAAGAAGTTCTGATAATTCATGTCTTCATTGTCATTTTTTTCTAAAAATTTGGGGATTTTTTTTCTTAATCTGATCTATAACCCAGCTATTCTTCAGCATAAGGTTATTTAGTTTCCATGTCTTTGTATGAGTATGCATATTCCTGTTATTGGTGAGTTCCACTTTTATTCTGTGATGATCTGAGAAAATACAAAGAATAATTTCTATTCTTTCAAATTTGCTGAGTTTAGCCTTGTGCCCTAGTATGTGATCAATTTTGGAGAATGTTCTATAGGCTGATGAGAACAATGTGTATGCAGTTTTATTAAGATAAAATGTTCTGTAGATGTCTATTAAATTCAATTGTTGTATGGTAAAGTTTAAGTCCCAAATTTCTTTGCCTAGTTTCTTCTTGGAGGATCTATCTATCCATCACTGACAAAGAGGTGTTAAAATCTTTGCTTATGGTACTGGAAGATATCAAATCGTTCATGTCTGTTAGATTATTGGTTATAAATGAGGAGCATTTTGGTTGGGCACATAAATGTTAATATTATCTCATCATGTTGAGTGTTTTTCTTAACAAATATGAAGTGACCATCCTTGTCTTTTCTTACTTTTGTTGGTTTAAAGCCTAATGTATTTGCAAATAAAATTTCACCCCCCTGCTTTTCTCTGTTTTCCATTTGCATGATTATAGATGTCCATCGCTTCACCTCAGTCTATATTTATCCTTTAAGATAAGGTGAGATTCTTGTATGCAGCAGATATCTGGTCTGAGTTTTAGTTTCATCAGGGTTATGGTAGCTTTCATACATTTTCTTCTTTTCTCTTGATTACATAGTGTGCTTATGCTCTTCTTATTTTCCTTTGTATTTTTCTTCTTTATTTGCCTCTGCTTTCTTGTCAATAGTTTCTGTTTTAACCACACAAGCAAAACAATGTGTTTTATTCTTATCTTTTTAATTTTTAAAATAATATTTATCTTTCCAAATATCAGTTTCTCATGTCTCTTTGCTTCCTGATTATGTTTGTATTTTGACAGAAGAACTGTGTTTTTAGAAACCAATGTGTACCGAGAAATATTTTTTTCTCTTGCTCTTGGTTTTATTTTTCTTTTTAATTTTATTTCCTTCCCAATTCAATTCCCAAAGAAATGCCTGTGCCTTATATAATAAAGATAAACATTGATTTAATTTGTTTTTATTAAATTTGGTTGTGCATATATGTGTAAATAAATATATACCATTCTTTGGGGTTTTAAATAAGTTGAGTACTCCTAATCTTTCAACCGTGAGTGAAAACACATAAAGAATAAAAAAAATCATTAATCCTTAGAGTGAATTCTTGAACTCTACTCATTTTGCATCCTTTGGAATAACACCCTTTTCTCCTCTAATGGTTGTTCAAAATCAAGGGAAGAACACAGACACATATTTATGTGTATAAATATAAAATATATAATAATTAATATATAAAATATATGAATACAAATGTAGTATACATTTGAGACTCCTTATGTGACAAAGAGCTTCTTTTGTATCTCAAGATAATCAAGATAGCTTCAATTATTTTCTTATAAAATTTATCAATTTTGACTGAAATTATCTTTGTAATGGTGAGCTATGCAATTCGTGACACCTACTGACATTCTGACATTATCATAGACATTGTAATGTTGTAGCACAAAACTCTTATGTCTGTGGTGGTGCCAATATAAACAAAACAACTATGCCACCAGACCTATAGGCATATGACACATACAATAAGTACAGTACACAGTACTTGTTAATAAACAACATTACTTTGTTGTTTTGTTTATGTACTTACTACATTGCTTTTTTTATGTACTTACTATACTGTGTTATATATCATTGTTTTAGAGAGCATTCCTTCTACTTACTAAAAAAAAAAAAGAAAGAAAAGAAAAAAAAAAGAAAGACAATTGTAGAAACAGTCCCAACCAGGTCTCTCTGTAGGTATACCAGACAAAGGCATTGTCACCATAGGAGGTAAAAGCTCCATGTGTTATTGTCCCTGGACACCTTCCAGTGGAACAAGATGGTGATATTAATGGTCCTGACCCTGTGTAGACCTAGGCTAACATGTAGATTTGTGTCTTAGTTTTTAACAAAAATTTTTAAGAAGTAAAAAGAAATAATTATAAAATAATAATATAAAGAAAGAAAATATCTTTGTACAGTATGTGTTTAAAGGAAAGTGTTTAAGTTTGCACTCATGATGAAAAAGCCTCAGCATCTCAAGGAATCTTAATGGTCCACAGACCACACTTTGAAAACCACTGCATGATAGTATGAGGAGAAGCATTCAAATATGTAGCTTATTTTAATACTTTAATTACATTCCATGGTGCCCGCATTCATGGCTTCTCAGTGAATATATAATGTTTTTAATGTGAATTTAATTGGAAGACTTTGTACCCTGATAAGATCTTAAAGCAGGTAAACCATAACTGGAGAAATAAAGGCCTTTAAAATTATGCTTAAAATTATATATAAAAAAAAGACAAGTGTTATTATGAAAAAGTCAAAAGTTGGAAAAAATTTAAAATTTTACAAACTAAAAAATGTATAGTAAGCTAAGTTTAATTTATTATTAAAAAAAGATATTTTTAATTAATTTAGAATAGTATAAGCTATAATCATACACTACAGATTTATAAAATCTGTAGTCATGTACGGTTACATTTTAGGCCTTCACTCACAACTTGCTCACTGACTTGCCAGAGACTCTGAGTAAACTCTACACATGGTAAGTACCCTATATAGGTACACCATTTTTTATATCATATTTTTACTGTATTTTTCTGCTTTTACATATGTTTAGTTATGAAAGTACTTAACATTCTATTATAGTTACCTATGGTATTCAGTACTGTAACATGCTGTTTGAAGGTTTGAAACCTGAGAGCAATAGGGTATATTAAAGAGCCCAGATGTATAGTAGGCTAGAACATCTAGATAGGTGTAAACACACTCTATGAAAATCAGAGAATGGCAAAATTGCCTCGTGATGCATTTTTAGTAACATATTCCCATTGTTAAGTGAGGTATGAATATGTTTTGTTTCTTAAATTAATGTGAATCCCTCTTCATTGTTATTATTATGACAAATATTGTCCATTGGGTTCTAAAAGAACTTTAAAAATCATTTTTATAAACTGTGTACACTTTCTAGTTTTCTAAAAATGATTATATTTATAATTATCATATTATGTCTAATTACTTTAGAGATAATTATTTTAGAATTATTTTCTAATTAGAAACTTAGAAATTACCTAATTTTTAGAAAGAATTGAATTTTTTATATTTTTAGAGATAATTATTCTTATTTTTATCAATTAATTTTTAACATAATGAATAAATTTAAAAGATTCTAAATTATTAAATCATTTATTATTATAACTTCCATTTATAATGAAATGTCTTAATAGAGACCTAGATTAATGTTAGCCTTTTGTTTTTTCTTTTTTTTTTTGCATCTTTATTTTTGCCATTGGCTATGACTAACATTGTAATATTTTGTCTAATTTTTTCTAGTAAGTTAGGTAATATAAAACATGAATTCAATAAAAAATATACTTCTCTATGCTTTGGAATATTTAAAATACAATACAAGTTATTTGGTTCTTTACTTTTGAAAAAACATGAGATTGATATTAGAGTTAGTTCTTTGATGAAATTTTCAAGGTCTTCTGCATTTATGAGTCTATTCAGGTATTTTAATTCATAAACTAAAATATTTTACATATTTTTATATTATATGCAAAAAAATCTTTTTTACAGATTTTTAAATATATTGGCATATAGACTAGAAGGTGAGTATTCTAATACTTCAAAAGTCTTCCTATAATCCATGTTTACCTCCACCTTTTCAAGTGGTTTTCTTTAAAAAGAAAAAGTCTTCCTATTTCCAGTATTATCTTTTTGCATTCTCCTTTTTGTCTTCATTACACTTGGTAGGTGTATGTGGGGTTATTAGTCACTTCAAATTCTTAAGTACTTAAGTTTACTTGTTTCCCTGTTTGATGCTTTTCAAGTATCAGTTCCCACTTTTTGCTTTTTTGTTTTCTTTGGCGTTATTTCTATGTGATACCTTGAGTCAAACATGAAGTTTATTGTTTTCCTTTTACTTGTATAAATGTGTGACTATTCCAGGCACACTGCATTTTCTCCTAAGTACAATACTGGTTATACACCATAAAATAAAATATGGTGCTTATGTTATTATTTTCCAAATAGGCGAAATTATAAATTTTATTTCCTTTGTAACTGAAGATTTAAACATGTGTATGATACAAGTTTTTATTTAAAATGTTAGAAATTTCTAACATTTATATATATAACATTTAATTATAGTTAGGTGGCCATACATTGTTACTTCCACAATTCCTACTTTTGAAATATCTTATGGCTCTCAAAGTAATAAAATTTTGTAAATGTTCCACAGACCCCAGGATTAGTGAGTGTCCACCTTTATTGAATACAAATTTGAGTATATGGCTTTTACTCAAGAATATAAATTATGTTATTCTGATCTTCTAAATTAGTAGGTTTAAATAGTTTTGAGTTTGTGGCATAGTTTCACATATCGGAAAATTTGATAGTACATTTAAAAATATTAAAAGATTGAATTTAATATGAAATAAATCAACCTTAATAACTTTATTTTTACCATTATACATGGGCATGTATTCCATATTGACACAAAATGGGATTTTAATAATTACTAAAATTTGAGTGCATATTATGTGCTAGGTGAAGTTTGATGTGATTTACAGGCATATAATCCATGTACAACATACTTATGAGGTCAATACTATTATTAGCTCTGCCTCAAAGATAAGAAAAAATTAGATACAAAGCTTACGTATGGTTATCTATTAATCTTAAGAAAGTAAATTTACTCAGATGAGGAATAAATGGGAAAAATAGATGTAAATTTTGCACAACTAGAAAATAAGATTATTCACTTAGTTAAGACAAACGCATAGAGTGTGAAGTGTGCATTTTCTTTCCTCTAAGTTTCCCCACACATTATATAGTCTGTATCCAAAGAAAATGCAATGAATATTGACAGAGTAACTAAATGGAAAAAGTATCAGGGAAGAAGTTTTCTAAAGAAATTTCTGCAACAACCATCACAAGCTATGGTTTATAGCAGATTTTTAATAGGTATTCTTCTTTTATTAAAATCACTGGAAAAGTTTGCCAAGTGTACATAGTATTCATTCAGAGAACTATTTTCAGAATTGCTTTTGTAATTTACTGAATAATGGTAGCTCCATTTTTAAATGAAACAAAAACTGTTGCTTGTTTGATTGACTCACTTTTCTCTCTCCCTCTCTCTCTCTCTTTTTTTTTTAATTTTACCCCTAAGTAAATCTAAGTATAGAAGGCAATAGTTTCTATACTTTAGAGAAATAGTTTACCATATTTTAAACATTGTTATTTGTGAAAGTGAATAAAACAAATAAACATTTAGGTTAGAATGTTGCTATTTCTCAGGATTGAATAATTTTTGTGTGAGATCAGTAGAACATCAGGTGAAAAGTTAAAATAAAATTTTGTGGTGTGGTAGATTAGATTATTGGCCCTAAGACTTCATACCTTTTTACTTCCATATTTTTTCCTATGGTTCTTCAAAACACGAGTATATTTTCTTGGCGCTGGACTTTGTGCTTGGCCATGTGTATTAATTTCCTGGGGCTGCCATAACAAAGTACCACAAACCGACTGACTTAAATAATAGGAATTTATTTTCTCGCAGTTCTGGATGCTACAGGTTTGAAATCAAGGTTTGGCAGGGTTGATTACTTCTGAGCTCTTTGAGAATTAGTTCTTTGCTCTCTCCTACTTCCTGGTAACTTCAGGAGTTTCTTAAGTTGTAGTTGGTGTTCTCCCCGTGTCTTCCCATTGTCTTACCTCTGTGTGTATCTCTCTGTGTCTGACTATGCATTTATCCTTTTCTAAGGATCTTAGTCATTAGGAATAAGAACATTCCCTAATAACCTCATTTTGCTTTGATCAACTGCAGAAACCCTATCTCCAAAGAAGGTCATACTCACAGTCACTTGAGGTTACCACTTTGACATGCCTGGGGAGAGACAGAGCACAAATTCAACACAGAACTGTGTGTTCTCTCATACCATGTGAATTCTTAGGCCCATAGCATGGGGATGGAAGCACTAATATGCTGGTTGAGAGCTCAGCCATGTCAAAGACATCATGTGTTTTCACTTTCTCTTTTATATTTCTGGCAAAGTGAGGAGAAGCGCATGGCTTGCTGTTCACAGAAAAAGAATAAGGGGAGAACAAGCTGGAGCAGAGACACCTCTGACATCACAGCCTGAAACCGAACTATATGTAGAATCCTATCCCATTTTCAAAATGTCAAAACTGAAAAATAAAATAAAACACATAGTTGCAGTGAATCCCCTACAGTGAAGCTCCTGTTGGAATGACTTTCATGTTCTTTTATAAGCTCAGACTTCAGTAAGGCTCATTCTAAAACATCAGAGATGTTTCAGTAACATAGACCTTAAAAAGACAATAGAGAAGGGATCTCTTACTTCCCTGAAAATTTAGTCATGCCTTTGTAAAATTTTATGTGCAATAAGGCAACGTCAACCTCTGGCATTATCTGGTTTTCTGAGCCAGACTCCTTTGATCACTATCTTTGCTTTTCATTTTCTGTAGTTATTCTCACATTGTCTCCTATCTTCACCTTCGAGGTGAAGAGACAACCTCAGTGGAATTGTTCTTTTCATACCTATTTTCTTATTTCTTTGTCTCCACTTGTTTCCCATTAGTATGAGGAGCTTTGAATAAGAAAGTTTTACATATTTCTTAAATGTCAGTAAAGAGATCTTACATCTTATCCTAATGAATCAGGGAACAGTTAAAAATTTCATTCTTGTCCAATTTAGCCTCAGACTACCTGGAAAAGGGTCAGTCAAATAATCATTGAAACTTTAGGCCTGGAACACTTTATTTCCATAAAGACATTTAAAGAATAAGTAAAATCAAGGAAAAAAGATGACAGGTGACAGGCATGATATCAGCAATTTGTTCTGTGAGAAGTATCCATACTGGATTTCCTTTATTTAAAGAGATTAATTATTTGTATAACAAAAAATTGTCAGTAAATTAAGAGCACAAGAATTTAATCAAGATATTTTATAAAGCAAAGATAGATGCACATGGTATTTATCTAAGTTTCAATAGCATAAAAGTTTTTTTTTTAACAAATCCTTCAGGCAACATCTTAGAATATAGGCACTCAGCCTGGCAAAATCTCTTAAAATTTTGATACAAATCAGCATATACAAAAATTAGGAAGTAAATAACTTTGTTTTATGTAGTTCAAGACATTATTTTGTGTCTTAAGCAAAAATGAAACAGCTGAGCTTAAAATTTGGCAAGCACCCAGTCCTTAATCTATAACATTTACTACACTTAAAACATAAATTAAATTTCTTGCATCTGGATACATTAAGAACTGGATGAAATCCTAATGTAACTTCTCTGGGAACAAATGAATTGCCCAACCAACTAAATCAGCCAAATGATTTTTTTCATAGATTTATCTTTGTTAATAAGGCAAAATAAGCATTTTCTGAATGTAGTATACTATTTGTTGCTACATAGATTTTTTCTTGCAACTTCTCTTGCCTACACAGCACACATGTAAGCATTGAGAGGTTACAAGAAAAGCTTTCTTTATCTGACAAATGATCTTCTGGTACATGCACAGTGATAACTCTCGGCATCCATCCACCCTAGAACCTGGGACATCCATATCTTTCTAATAGATAACATAAATTTATTTGTAAAGATAGATTAGGAAGACAAGTAGGTAAAGCACGGTACCAAGTTCAAGGCCCATGTTCCACTAAATACCTAAAATGCACCTATATCTTCTATAAATGTCTTTACTTTTGGAATAGAATTTACTATTCAAAAAAGTTGATCATTTTTTGTACATTCAATTATACAATGGGGCTATAAATGCCCTTGAAAAAGCCCATAAATATAAAAATATCAGTGATATTGTTTTCTCCCATTAGATTCACAAATAAAAACAAAATACTATATAAAGAAATATTTGCATATAACGAGTGCACTTAATCAGTGATTGTGGAATAATTTGATATATAAAGCATATCAAGAATCTTATGTGGTATTTATATATGTGATTCCAATTTGAGTTATATATCTTAGTAAAATAATTCTGAATATATGTAATAATAGAGCTACCTGGAAGTTCATTGAGGGCAAAAACAGATCTATGATCGGGCAAAAAATCATAACCAATCTAGCAGTGCAGACATATAAAGTTGATTCAGAAAATCATTTTAAAACCCCCAAAATGAACTGACCTTAAAATATGGAAGATGGCAATTTTCCAAAACTTCTTTAATAACTCCCTCCATGAAAGTTGTGTGTAGTGCTACATTCTCTAATAGAGGAATAAGGCACTTAAGGATGATGCTTAGTTTTTCCTTACCACAAATAGTATTCCATGAAGCACTTCTACAGAACCGGGGGCACCCTGGAAATCCATTACAGACTTATTGTTACAGAACACTACTTTAATTGCTTAAAGCTGTGGCAATGAATAAACTAATGAATAAAACACAAGTTATAAAACACATAAACATATACTGACAGTCCTTGATTTAATAAAAAATAACTTAAATTATTTTTTTACTTTATAATGGTATAAAAGCAATAGGTATCTAGCAATATATAGTTTATTCAATATTTACATGAGATATTGAACACTTTATTATAAAATTGGCTTTATATTAGATGATTTTGCCCAAATGTAAGCTAATGTTAAGTATTTTGGGTACATTTAAGATAGGCTAGGCTAAGCTATGATGTTTAGTAAGATAGATGGTTTAAATGCATTTTTTTGACTTTTGATAATATCAATTACAATGGATTTATCAGAATGTAACCTTGTCATAAGTCGAGAAACATCTGTATATACATCTATAGGAAAAAGATTGAAAACATATGTTAAAACACTTAAGAGAAATTATTCCTTACAGATGACTTTTTTGTGACTTTTTGCCAGTGTTTACATTCCATTTTTTCTCAAGTGTCACCTTCCCGGGTAGGCCTTCCTATATAAGCCTATTTAAAATTCTACCCCCAGCCAATGCTTCTGATCCCTTTAGTCTGTTCTACTTCCTTATTTTCCCCATCATACCTAGTACAGTTTAATTTAACATATCATTTACCTGTTGATTTTGTTTATAATCTTTTACCCTAATAGGATGTAAAGTCCACAAGGAAAGAGATGCATTTTGTTCACTGATGTCATTTTTGTGTCTAGTAGCGCTTGACATATACTAAATAGTAAGACCTCAAAAAATTAATGAGTGAACAAAAGTTTATTTCTATTTCATAAACCTTTTTCTATAATATCAATTTTAAAATAAAAAATAAAATCTGGGCATTTTGTGAGCTATTTTTATTTGGAATTGATAAGGACTTGCCTCTGGCAATTTCAAGGAAACTTGGATGCTAAGAAAGCCATGACTTAACAGATAATGTCTAAACATCATAACAGCATCTCAGAATAACTACAGACTTGTTTACTTATCTTATATAAAAGAAATTCAATGCTTCTAAGTTGACTATAACTGTGCTCTTGGATGAAAATTATTATAAATCTTTTCCCAGTGGTTAAGAACTGATAGAATTCTATAGCCATATAAGGAATAAAATGCTAGGTCATTGATCTCAATATCATTATCACATAATTTAAAATTTTTTTAGTTATGTTAAAAAATACATTTTTAAATTCATCCATACATAAAATTACTTTTTTCACAGTTAAGTTGGTCATATGTCTAAATTTGTATATAAAGTCCCAAGGACATAATTGTAGGCAAAGCATTAGTATCTGTTGTAAGTCATGGTAAGAAGACTAAGTGTAGAAACCAAAATGCTTCAGGTTAGGACAAAGGAAGTTACAAGAGACTGTCACATCTGCCAAACCAATAAGAAAATACCCAGCAAACATTTTTAAACTCTTCAGAGCTGTAGATGAAAACAAACTATAAATGAACTAAATTTTAAAGAAATATAGTCCTTTTGATTATTTCCCTTGGGAGGCATTATGGATAGAGAAATAAACCTGACAGTAGATATTATTGAGTAAGCAGGGGTTGGGGGGGGAGCCAAAACTTTTTATTGTGGTAACATTTAAAAGTCATAAGATTAGTACAAAGAGCTACAATAATCATAAGATTAGTACATAAGATTAGTACAAAGAGCTACAATAATCTCTTTTCTCAGATTGATCTTTTATTTTTATTTTGCCTCATTTATCATCTGCCTCTCCTATCAGTTTAATCCACTATCTACATAAATATTTTCTTGAACTATTTTAGAGGTAGTTAGAGAAATGTACTTTAAGTATTTCAGTGTGAATTTCTTAAAAAGGAAGGCATTTTTCTGAAATAACCACAGTATAGTTGTCAAAATCAGAAAATTTAATGTTGATAAAATCCTGTTACTTAACCTGGAGTACATATTCACGTTTTGTCAAGTTTCTCAATAATGCCTTTTATAGTGTTATTTTTCCCTAGACCATACCATATATATTTCTTTTACTGCTATGTCACTTTATTCTTCTTTATTCTAGAATACTTCCTGTCTTCCTTTGTGTTTCTTGACTTTGATATTTTTTGATAACACAGAGCAGCTGTTTGTTTTGCAGAATGTCTCTTTGTTAATGTTTCCTCATAATTAGATTTAGGCTGACCAATTTTGTCAAAAGATATATCAGAGGGCATGTGATAATCTGTTTGAGCTAATATTAGTTATGTTTGTATTAATCAATTTGTTAGTACCCAAATCTCAGTAAACCTGCAGACCAGAATGGCAGATTAGATTTTGTTGCAGCCCAGAAGAGATCAAAGTCCTTTCTCTACATTCTTTTTCTTTTTTTATCCCTGGATTTTCATCAAGAACATGGCAGTAAATACCTTGTTAAGACAGGGCTATAAAACAGAGAGATCTCTCCAAAATCTAGAGATATATTCCAAGTCCCTTACAAAGGGTTGGAGGTTTATATTCACTTTTAACTATTTTAAACCAGTAGGGAACTGACATTAGTTAAAGCTATAGTGTATCAAATACCAATGCTTATGCTGGACTAACTTGTATATAAATGCTTCAAATTCAAGACTTCACAGAAGAAGAGGTAATTATCTCCTGGGAATAATAATTTTAGTTATCACTATGACTTTAGGTTCTTTCAAAAACAGAAAAAAAAATATTTTGAGATATTCAAAGAAACAAAGAAAGGAAATCCATAATAAAGTAAATATTAAATACTAAGATTTATATAACTGTTAGGACTAGTTTATGTATATTGAGAAAAAGATGAACTCAATGTGGAAATGACAGAGAAATTCAACAGAGAAACTTAAATCCTAAACAAAAAGTACTACATGGAAACTTTAGTATTGAGTAATATAATATCTAAAATAAAGAATGGAGCTAGGCACAGTGGCTCATGTTTAAATCCTAGCACTTTAAGGGGATTTCTTGAGCCAGGACCTTGTCTCTACAAAAAGTAGAAAAAATAAATTAGCCAGACATGGTAGTGTGTGCCTGTAGTCCCAGGTACACAGGAGGCTGAAACAGGAGTCTTGCTTGAGCCCAGGATTTTGAGGTTGCTGTGAGCTATAATGCACTCTAGCCCAGGCACAGAGTGAGACTTTGGGGTGAAACAAAAACACAAAACTAAAATCAAATCAAAAATGTAAAGAATGGGTTGGATGTCCAATATATCAACAAAATATATTTTTCAGAAAAAAAAAGAAAAAGATCATAAAAATATATCCAATCTGAACACAGGGAAAGAACTAATCAGAAGCAAACACAACAGAATTCAGAGACAATGGTAAAATGTCACATGACCTAATATACACATGTTTGGTTTTCAAAAAGAGGAGATGACATAATGTCAAATAATTTTATAAAATTGATAAAGTAAAACAACATGCACATCAAATAATTTCAGAAAACAGTAGTTTAAATAAAAATACTAAACACACAGCCTAATGGCTGAAAAACCAAAGTTAAAAAGAAATCTTAAATATATCCACAAAGACAAAAAGAAACATACATTGCATTCAAGAATATAAGAAAAACAAAACAAAACAAAAAAAGGAAACAAGAGTAAGAAAAGCAACTGTTATCAAAAACAATGAAATAAACCTTCACAGTTATGAAAGGAGAAAATCAATAATCAAAAGTGGTTAACAATAAAATCATATACTTAGAGAAAGTATGCTTTTGAAAAAGCAAGATAAAAGCATTTTTCAGATAGACAAAGCTGAGAAAGAATGTTATGAATGAACCCCTCACTGCAAGAAATGATAAAAGGAGTTTTTCAGTTTAACAAGAAAAGATTTCATATGAAAGTTTCTGTATATATAAAGAAATGAAGAACCCATGAAAAGGTAAATATATAAATAGATTCAGAAGATAACTTCTTGTCAAAATTATTTAAAAGACTAATAATGATTTAATGGAAAAATAATAAGGTATTAAATAAATATATATCTTTAGAAATCTCTGTATGTTATATAAAATATGTTGTGTATAACTGTATTATAATTATTCTCCTTAACTCTCATCTCTGTCTATGGTGTTATACAGTTGTAGATTTTCTTTATATATATATTTTTTACTTATAATTTTTAGATAAAATATATATTTTATATATTTATAAATGTATTTATTATACATTTTATAATTATATATAATTAAAGCTATTGATGAAATATATTAATTATATACTATATTAACTTTATATGTGTTTTATGTTTATAAATACTTGTATATATTTACAAGACATATAGTTTAGATATTTTCAATATTTATCTATATGGAAATATTATATACAGGACATAAAACATAATGAATTTTGGCTTATAAAATGTTTATTAAAGTAGAACATCTATGGAAATGTTTGAAGTAAATATTTACACATAAAGATATTTATGAAATACTACCATGAATATCATCCATTTGGTGGAATTTGTTCTGAGTTTTCAGCTAGAAAGTGATTATTTTCTCATTCAATCTTATTATTACAAATAGAAATAAGACAATTGGAAGAAAGAACATCTTCAAATTTATTAATAAAAAGAGAAACTTTCAGAAATATTTGTAGACAATTCTATAAAAAAATTATATTGAAAAATATTACATTAGAAAATATAGCATATTAAAAAACAGATTTTAATGCATAACATGTATTTTCTCTTTATATTTATTTAAATTCTCAGATGGTAAGTAAGTATGACAGTTTTAGAACACTGCTTTACTTTGAAAAGATAAATGGAATTTGGAAGAAATTGATTTTTTAAAAAATAATTTTGAGTAGGAGCTTTTATGTGAATACCAATATACTAAAACTAACGTTTAAGTTCTCAGTAAATGTTTTAAGTTTCTATTAATATATTTAAATTCATAACCATTTATCACTCCCATATGAGCCATATATTGGATCATGAATAATAAAGTCAACCTTACTAGAGACATATCCATTTTTAGAGGAGGCAGAATCTTACATCAAAGTACAATAAATTGCTGTCAAAAAGCTTAGATTAGGAGAAAGGATTCTCACCAGCGATCTGGAGATAACTAATTCTCTGAAGGCCATTTAACCTCTTTGAGCTCAATGTCTTCTCATAGGAAATGAGAAAGTATGTTGATTATTAAGGGGTCATCTATTTATACCATGTAGTCCTATTGTCTGCAGAGAAGACATCAACCACAAATATTTGGACAAGCCATAAATATTTATATAGTTTCTTTCACACAGTAGCATCATTGGGAACCATTCTTCAGAATTAAGGGGTATTTCCACATTTTGGCAATTGTAAATTGAGCTGTGATAAACAGTCTAGCACAAATGTTCTTATGGATAGGGATCCCCTGGTAGATGCCCAGTAACAGGATTGCAGGATCAAATGGTAGATCTTGTTTGAGTTCTTCGAGGTTTCTCCATACTTCTTTCCAAAAAGGTTGTACTAGTTTGCAGTCCCATAAGCAGTGTAAAAGTGTTCCCTTCTCTCCACATCCATGCCAGCATCTGCATTTTCAAAACTTTGTGATGTGGGCCATTCTAGGAATGGATTAACATGCCATGGTGTATGTATACCATGGAATACTACTCAGCCACTAAAAAAGATGGAGACTTTACATCTTTTGTGTTAACCTGGACAGAAGTAGAACACATTAATCTTAGTAAAGCATCACAAGAATGGAGAAACAAGAGTCCTATGTATTCCATTCTGATATGAGAACGATTAATGACCTAGTACATGGTAGGGGGTGGGGGATGAGGAGAGCAGAGAAAAGGAAAGAGGGAGGGGGTGGGGGATCACGTGGGGTGGTACGCCTTTTGGGGTAGGAACACTGTTATGGGAGGGTCTTTATCTGATGCAGGCAATCAATGTAACTTGGTTCTTTGTACCCTCAATGAATCCCCAACAGTAAAAAAAAAAAAACTAAGGGGTCACATTTTCCTTAAAAAAGTGAACACTGAATAAAAATACAATGTGCAAAAGATCCCTAGACCTGTTTTTCCTAAATCTTATAAAATTGTAAATCAATTTTTTTGTTGTTGTTGAAATTTAGGAATAAGACTGTGAGAAATTTGGCCACAACATATGTAAAGAAGATTTGATAGGGAAAGGAAGACTTGAAAAGGAGAAAAAGAAACCATTCTTATCAGCAGTCAGAAATGATGGAAAACATTGTGGTAAAAATTACTCATGGATGACAAATGGGTGATGATCCACAGGCTATATTGACTAACACTTGTTGAAAATATAAAGAAGGAAGAGCTCAACATGAGGCAGGAGCTATAACTTAAAGTTTTATTTCAATATAAACATAAACAATAGGAACAAAGAGAAATAGCTACTGAAATCCAAGAAAGAAATATCTACAAAATGTAAAGGTTGGATGGAAGCCTCACATGCAATAATTTAGTTCTCTTGTTTCTGTGACTAGTGTGACAACTTCCCAGCCTTATCTTTGATTACAATTAACTAATTTGATGATATTATGTGTTTCATAATATCATCATTAAGCTTAGAATTAATTAGGGAAAATTTCCTCTTCCTCCAATTTTTAGAACAGTTTTAGGGAAATTGGTATGAGTTCTTTGCATATTTTATAAAATTGGCTGTGAAAGTATCTGGTCCTGGTATCTATATTTTTGAGAGTTTTTTTTTTTTTTTTAATCACTGATTCAATCTTGTTATTTGTTACTGGTCAGCTCAGGATTTCTATGTCTTCCTGATTCAATCTTAAGGGAAGTTTTATGTATCCAGAAATTTATCTGTTCCATCCAGTTTTTCTAGTTTGTGAGCTTATAGTCCACAACCACCTCTGAAAATCTTTTGTATGCCAGTTGTGGTGTCTCCTTTTTAAGTGCTGATATTGTTTATTTAGATCATAAGATCGTATTTTTTTTTTTTTTTTTTTTGGTCTAGCTAGTGATTTTTCAATTTTATTTATCTTTTCAAAAAATAAAATTTATTAATTCTTTGGATTTTTTGTTTAGTCTATATTTCATTTCGTTTTACTCTAATCTTTGTTATTTCCTTTCTCTACCACTTTGGATTTGTAATGTTCTTATTTTTCTATTTTTTTAATGTATGAAGTTAGATTGTTAATTTGTGGTTTTTCTACTGTTTTTATATAGACTTTTAATGATAAAAACTTCCCCTTGGTCACTTATTTTTCTGTATCCCATAAGTCTTGGCATGTTTCTATTGCTCTTACTTTCAATATTTTTATAAACTTTCTATCATTAATTTATTTGTTGACCAATGATTGTTCATGAGCATGTTTTTAATCTCATGTATTTACATAGTTTCTGAAGTTCTTGATATTAATTTATAATTTTATTTTCTTGTGGTTTGAAACTTGCTCTGTAGCTTAATATATGAGTGCCTTTGAGAATGTTCTGTTTGCTGATGAGAAGAATGCATATTTCATAGTTGCCAGGTAGAATGTTCTGTAAATGCCTATTAAAATCAGTTGGTCTAAAGCCCAATTTAACTCCGATGTTTCTTTGCTGATTTTACATCTCATTGGTCTAATGCTATTAAGTGGAGTGTTGTAGCTCCTACTGTTTTTGGACTGTTGTCTGTCTCTTTCTTAGGTCTACTAATATTTTTTTATGAATGTAGGCAGACTATCACTGGGTGCATATGTATTTATGATTGCTATATGCTTTTGTTGAATTGATCCCTTCATCATTATATAAGGATGTTTTCATTGTTTTTGATTTACAGTGTGTTTTGTCTGATATAAGTATAGCTACTTCTATTCACATTTGGTTTCCTTTTGTATGGAAAATACATTTTACCGTAACTTTACATTCATTTTATATGTGTATTTACTTAAAAGGTAAGTTTCTTATCATTAGTAAATAGTTGGATTATGTTTTTTTTTAATTTATTCTTCCAATCTGTATCACTCAGGCATCAAAACAAGACAAGGACAAAAGAAAATTACAGACCAGTATCTTTGATAAACCTAGATGCAAAAATCCTTTATAAAATACTAGAAAATCAACTTCAATTGCATTTGAGAAAGATAATACACCATGATCCAAGTGGGTATCATCCCTGTAATGCAAGCATGTTTCAACATACACAGATTAATAAATTTGACACATCATATAACAGAATTAAAGAGAATGATAACAACAAAAAGATCACCCCCATAGGTGCAGAAAATTATTTGATAAAATTCAGCATCCCTCAAGATGAAAACACTCAAAAATCTAGGTATAGAATAAACATTCCTCAAAATAATGAAGATTATTTCTGACAAACACATAGTCAACATCAGACTTCATGGAGAACTGTTAAAATCATAATCCCTAAGAAGTTATGTAAGCCAAGAATACCCACTTTCATCACTCCTATTCAACTGGAAGTCCTACCCAGAGAAAAAAGGAAAGAAAAAGAAATAAAAGGCACCAAAAAGCAAAAGAGGAAATAAAATTATCCCTTTTCTTTGACAATGTGATTATATGTCTAGAAAACCTCATGACACCCCAAAAAATCTTAGATTTGGTATATGAACTCAGTAAAGTTTAAGGATAAAAAATGTATAAAAATAATTAGTATATTTCTATGCCAATAACAATTTGACAATCATTCAAGAGGGCAATCTTATTTATAATAGGTACAAAATAGGAAAAAAGCAAAACCCTAGGAATATATTTAACAAAGGAAGTAAAAACTGTCTATAATAAAAATTATAAAATACTAATGAAAATAATAGTAGATGACCCCCAAAATGGAAAAACATCTCATGCTCTAGGATCGAAAGAATTAATATTAAATGACCATAATTACCATAGAAATCTACAGATTCAATATAATCCTTGAAAAATACCAACTATCTTTTTTCCCACAATATTAGAACAACCCTAAAATTCATATGGAACCAAAATAGAACACTAATAGCTAATGAAATCCAAAACACAAAAAATAAATCTGGAGGCATCACATTATCTGACTTCAATTTATATTGTAAGGCTATAGTAACCAAAAGAACATTGTACTGGTATAAGAAGAGACACATAGATCAATGGAACAGAATAGAGGACAGAGAAATAAAGCCTTATATTAATAGCCAGCTGAGCTTTGATAAAGTTGATAAAGAAAACTTTTTCAGTAATAGTAGAGAAAAATTGGATCACTGTATTCTGGGAGTATGAAAATGGACCCCTAACCTTCATCACATACAAAAATCAACTCAAGATGGATTGAAATTTTAAATCCAAGATCTAAAACCATAAAAATATTAAATGAAATCTAAGGAAAAATTTTTCTGCAATTCAACTTGGCATAGAATTTATGATAAACACATCATAAGCACAAGGAGCAAAATAAAAACAGATAAATGAAACTTAATTATTAACTAAAAGCCTTCTGGGCAGCAAAATGAATAACTAACATAGTGTACAGACAACATTCCAAATGGAAGAAAGTATTTGCAAACTATGCATTTGACAGGAGATTAATATCCTGAGTTTACAAGGAACTTAAGCAACAACAATAAATTTCCATTAAAAAGTAAGCAAAAAATATGAATAGACTATTATCAGAATAAGACATACAAATTACCAGCAGGCATATGGAAAAATGCTCAACATCAGTAATCATCAGAGAAATGCAAGCTAAAAGCACAATGAGATATTATATCAGTTATAATGGGTGTTATTAAAAGAATAAATAATAAATGATGTTGTCAAGTATTGGACAAAAGAGAACACTTAAAAATTGTTGATAGGGGGTGGTGCCTGTGGCTCAAGGAGTAGGGAGCTGGCCCCATATGCCAGAAGTGGCAGGTTCAAACCCAGCCCCAGCAAAAAAAAAAAAAAAAAAATTGTTGGTAGGAATGTGAAGTAGTACAACCTTTATGGAAAGCAGTATGGATATTCCTCTTAAAACTAAAAAGGGAACTAAATAATTGGTCTAACAATCCCACTGCTCAGTATTTACCCAAAGGAAAATAAATCATATCATAATGGTGTCTGTACTCATATGTTTATCACAGCGCTATTTATAATAGCAAAGATACAGAATCTAAATACTATTAATAGATGATTAGATAAAGACAATATGGTATAAATACACAATGGACTGCTATTCAGCCATAAAAAAGTGAAATTATGTCTTTTGGCCAAACATGGATGGATATGGAGGCCATTATCTAAACTAATACAATTCAGACACAAAAAGGCAAATAACACATGTTCTTACACAAATAGGAGCTAAATAAAGTGTATAGGTGGACATAGAGTGTGGAATTATAGAAAATGGAGACTAGGAAGAATAGGGGAATTGGGGGGTGAGGAGGATGATGAGAAATTAGTAATTTGTACCAGGGATGCTATTCAAGTGGTAGATACACCAAAAACCCTATGTTCACCACTACCCAATATGTCCATGTGACAAATTTACACTTATATTCTACAAATTTATACAAATATGAAATAAGCTTATGGTCTAATTGAAGTCATGAATGGTTATTTCAATATCTATATTAAACTTCTGCAATATTATAATTATTATTAATATCTTAACAAAATGTAATGGTGAGAAAGTTTGACACGAAAGTGAAAGAGAACTTCAAATTAGCTACTGTGTTAATCACAAATCTTTGCCATAACCCAATCAGAAAATGTTCCTAAATGTTCCTTGATGTTCTATGTTAATAAGATCAATAAATAATTAGGGAAAATGTAGTCAATAATAGAACTAATGACAGTTCTGGGAAAAAGTTTAAAATAAATTTTCATTTAATGCTTCAGAATTATGCTAAACTAATCCAAATTTGTACTTTGGGAAGAAATAAGATAATACAATGTAAGCATACAATGTAAGTGTGAAAGTATAATAAGACACCTAGAGAAAAATCAGCTACAGAATCTCAAAGAACTCTAAATTAGCTTATTTTTGAAGCAGTCTTGCATGTCATGAACACAGAGTCTTCTATTTCAGGAGCTCCCTTGACCAAATTATGATGTTCATTACAGATTTCAGTCTCAGTGTCCAGACTGAGCCTTATACTCATTCATGTTTTATCACTAAGCCAGGTAAAATGAATGACTTAACTAGGTTGTCCTTCAATCATTTTATCATTCAAAATTCACCACAAAAGTTCCTGAATTTGTTGTTACAGAGGAATGGTGATTTCTAGTCTGAAAAAGTATTGATCATAACCATAGTTCATCCATGCTTTCTTTCAATTTCTTTGTAAAACTGATCTGAGTAAGACTTTTTACCACTTTTGAGATGGAGAACCAGCAGGCCCCACCCAATAAGGGGTGATAAGACTTGAACCAAGATCCCTGATAAACAGGTGTGGTGGAGAAGCTGGCCAAAATCAGCTAGAACCAAGATGGCCACTAATATGAATTCTAGCACTACTGCTCATTATAGCCCATTGATGATGTATTAGCAAAATGAAAGAAACTCCCACCAGTGCCATGACAGTTTACAAATGCCATGCAACTCCAAGAAGATAGCCTATATGGTTTAAAAACAGAAGGGACCTCCAAACCTCTTTCTCTGAAATCTTATGAATAATTATCCCTCTGCTGAATACAAAATTAAATAGAAGATATAAAATAAGATCTCAGAAATTCACAAGGTGCTATATTTTGCTGTTCTGAGAGATAGCTGCTGCTTTGCCTGTGATCAAGGCTTCCCTCTGTTTCTTTCTTTTTTCAGTAAACTGTTATTTCCTGTGTCTCCTCACCCTTGACTTCTTTCCTTCATGAAGCCAAGAACCCATTGGCTTTCAGCCAGGATGCCAGTATTGCGGCACTCTTTCCTGTATCACTTTCAATGGGTGATAGGGATTAGAGGAAGGTTGCAGTTTCACCTGACAGAATCTTACATTAATCTTCACACCAAATAAACAAACAAAAATACAAGAGCTACTTCAGATAGTATTAAAAACTGAGCAAATTAACCAGTCTTAATATAAAATTATTTTGTCATTTTTACTCATAAAATCAATTACTATATCCATTCAAATATGCTAATTAAAATAATACAGATATCATCATTCCCACATGAATCTATAAATTCAAATCAATTGCAATAAGAAAACCTAGATTTTTTTATAGATTCTGACAAACTGATACCAAATTATATATATAAAGGTAAAGAACTTAAAATAGGTAAACATTTTTTTTAAAATAACATAGTTAGAAAACTTGTTACCTGATTGTAATTATTAATATACATCAAGAGGTTAGAAATCTGTAGCTCATGGGCTAAATTCTACTGTGGCTTATTTTAATACAGCCTCAAAACAATGCTTTCAAGTCTTAACGAATTATTTAAAAAATAAGCGAGAACATGCAACCCAGATCAAATGTGGCCCACAAAACATAAAGTATTTATATGTCCCTTTACAAAAAAAATTTGCTGACTTGTAGTATAAAACACCAGTAATCAAGACTGTGTGATAATGAAAAGGGATAAATACATCAAAGGAATTAAAAAAAGGACCAAAAATCAAGCCATACATCTTTGTTAATGGAATTCTTGCAATCCAGTGGGAAAAGAAATTTCAAAAATGTTTCTTAAATATGTAGATAGTATATTTTAACCAAGACATGTACTTCAATCATTCAATAAAATTAAGGTTGATCATATGCCTCCTGGTGGTTGGAAGCAAATATAGAGAAAACCAGAAGAAGTTAATTGCTGGCTGGAGGGAGAAAGAGGAAAATGATATGAGGGAAGCCTGGAAACCTGGACAGAAGAGAAGGGATGAAGACATGCACAGGGTTTGGGCAATTTGGGAAGAAATTTCAGGAAGCTTCTATCCATACAGTGGCATTTCAGCAAGACCTATAAGAACTAGAGTGGGTTAGGCAAGGGCCAAGGAAAGAGCCAAAGCCATAAGTTGGAAAAGTGTGTGTGTTTCAGGAAAACAAGAAAATAACTTTGGTTTTAATAGAATGAGCAAGGGGGAGAATAGCAGAAAATTTGAGAAAGGGGTAGGTCATATACAGGCTTGTAAGTTATGATAGGAACATAGAAGTTTATTCTAAATGTGATTTCAAGCCATTTGAAGGTGTTGAGCAGGAGGGGGGAGGTTTTGGTGAAGGGAGGGTAATGGGTGGGGCCACATCTACAGTGCATCTTAGAATGGGTACAGGAGAAACTTACTGAATGCAGAAAAAAAATGCCTACATACAGTAACTAAGAAAATGCCATGAAGGCTATGTTGAATGGCTTGATGAGAATATTTCAGATTGTATATGAAACCCGCACATTGTACCCCTTGATTACACTAATGTACACAGCTATGATTTAACAATTAAAAAAAAAAATTAAAAAAAAAATATGTGTCTCCTTAGTCTTTCCATGGTTTTATTCTGTTTGAAACTAAAATCTGGCATTACAGAATAAACCAGACCATTGGATTTGAGATGCCTGTGACCTGTGTCCTCTGCAGATATGGAGTCCCATTTTTGTACCGCGCACAACCTTGTCGACCTTGTGGGTGCAATTACTGCTCCCTCCCCTACCTCGCAGATGAGGAACCAGCTGCAGTAGATAATACTATGCTAAATTTCAGGCAGCAACCTTTTTCAAATGAAGTTCAAAGGAGACATAATGAAACTGGCAGTGTAACTCAGCAGGAAACAAGGGGCAGAATTCACACTGAGAATGAAAACGTGGAAGTTGCTTCTGCAACGCAATCTGGAGAGGGAAGAGAGTGTGGAGAAGAGAGAGATGAGAGACAGAGCAGGGAGTGAGAGAAGGGAAGATGGAGGAGGTGGAGAAAAGGACTGAGAGAATGGTGGCTTCCCAAAGAAAGAAAGGAAGAATTCTCAATTTGAAGCAAGAATGTGAATGCTCCTTTCCCCTGTGGACTTTAGTGCAAAAGAAGAAACTGGGTTGTTTGCCTCATTATTGAGAAAAAATTTGGAATCTCTACCATGCTTGCACAGGACCAAGGATGTATAATGTGCTACTTTGTACAAATCTAAGGAGCAGGAATAAGATTTAGTAACTCACACATTTTTAAACTAATTTACAATTTTAAATAAAATGGCATGATGCCTTTTTATATCCTTTTAAAAACTGAAAAAAAAAAAAAGAAAAAAAAAGATAAGTTTCTTTACTGTTCATAGAACAGATGGGAATAAAGAGTGGAAATAAAGTCAGTCAAAAGACCATTGTTATTTACAGGATGTAAAAAGATAGGTCCAGGATACAAAGCATTTTAGTAATTGTCTGTATTTAATTCAATAGTCATCACATTTCTCTCAATTCTCTCTCTAAAATAGCTCAATTATTTCCATTTTTTGAATGAAAATTAAGATTCATTCATAGACTTATAACTAGGGAATCATGGAGTTAGTACCAATAAGTTTTTTAAAAATCCCCTTGTTAGAAACTCATCTTTCTATCCCATGAAAAGAAAACAAGGACAAATATAATGTGGAACATAATTTCAAACAGTGTAATTTCCTTACAAAATGCTAGCTACAATTAAAAAATAGAAGTTAGAATAATGAGTAGGATCACTTACTGGAACCATTTGATTTTAGAACATCAAATGTATTTTTAATATGATTCGAGGATATGTACTGGGGAAAACAAAATAGAATAAATAAGTTGACCAATTAAAGTATATCCTGAGGGTATGTCTTCACACACTCAAAAATATAGATGGAAAGGATGACAAAGTCACTAATTATATTATTATTTTCTTTAGGCACTAGTATTCATCAGGAAGGCAAAAGAGACAGAGCATGTAACTGGCAACTAAGTTTTGTATTTGGATCCGTGTTGTCTATTCAGAGTATAGTATAACTCATAAGACATGTTAAACCCCCCACCCCACCCCCCAAAAAGTCATTATGATTAGAGTTTCTTATTTAAAGCACATTGTATCAATTAAGCTTGATAATAGCCTTAGGGTAAGAGACATATAGTGTTTTTCCTTCTAATTGGTCTCATATTGAACAGTGATATGAGGTTTCTTTCCACAAAGAACCTCTGCTAACAATGTGATTGGATTTACTTTCTCTTCACACAGCACCTACAGAATGAATATATGTATTTCCATAAAGTTTTGTCCGTTTTTTCTTTCCAAGTCAACAATGAATATAGCAGTGTCTTTTTTTGCTTGGAATAAGACTATTCTGTGTGTGTACATGTTTTTAATTTCCAATTAATATGAGAATACATACAATTAGGATACACAATTTGTTCTGTAAGGTTAAAGTATGAGTTATCGTTGTGTCTTTCACCCAGGAGGTGTGTCATATACATGTATAAAGTACCTATTAGTTGGGAACTTACCCAACACTTTCCTCTCTCCCACTACTTGAATTTTATTAAGTTTTTCTCCCATGTGAGCATGTAGTTGTTAATCTACTGGTTCCAATTTAGTACTGAGTATATGTGATGCTTGTTTTTCTATTCCTGTGATACTTAACTTAGGAGAATGTTCTCCAAATCTATTCAGATTATTACTAAAGATACAACATCTCCATCTTATTTATGGCATATGTGCAGGGTGTCCATAAAGTTTTTGTGCAAGTTACTATGTTAAACTACCTTAAATCGCATATGAACATTATGTCCACCCTATATACCATAATTTATTAAACCTATAATGTGTTTATGGGCACTTAAGTTGTTCCCACATCTTTGTGATTGTGAATTATGCTACTATAAACATTTGAGTATAAATGTTCTTATTGTAAAATGTCTTTCTTTTGTTTCTTTTGGGTAAATATTTAATAATGGAATTCCAGGATCAAATGATAGGTCTCCTTTTAGTTCTTTGAAGAATCTCCATATTTCTTTCTACAGAGGCTGTACTAGTTTGCAGTCACACAAACAGTGCATGAGTATTCCTTTCTCTTCACACCCATGCCAGAATTTGATTGGGCCTTTGTTATGTGGGTCATTCCTACAGTGGTTAGGAGATATCTCAAAATGATTTCAATTTGCATTTCTCTTAGTTTTAGGGATGATGAGAATTTTTCATGTGTTTCTTTGGCCAAGTACCTGCCCTCATGAGAAAAGTTTATATTCATGTTTCTTGACCAGGTTTTAATGGGATTGTTTGTTCTTTTCTTGTGTAGCATGCAAATATCCTTTCCCATTCAGTAGGTTGTCTCTTTGCTTTGTTGATGGTGTCCTTGACTGTGAAGACCTAACTTAATCAGGCCCCTTTCATTTACTTTTATTGTTGCTCCAATTGTCAGTGGGATATTCTTCATAAATCCTTTCCTTAGGCAGACAAAATTAAGGATTTCCCAGAATTGATAAACCCTTGGGCAGATTATTCAGAAACAGAAAAATAAGAGCTCTTATAAACTTAATCAGAAATAAAAAGGGGAGGGGAAAACACTTTTTTAAAAATTCAATAATCCTAGTTTGGCATGCTGTGGAGCATTGTGTTCATGTGTACTGCTGTGCTTCCAGAGTCTTCTGTTTACTTGTGAATATATAAAATGAGGTATTTTACTTGTTTTAAAGAAGGAACAAACACCTATGAAGAAGTCAGCTTCTAACATGCAGAAGTCTAGTTGCTAAAGGTATCATTTGTAACCAAAGAAACACAAATTTCAGTTCAACTTCACTATCTTTGACAAGGTGGGGTATCTTCAGAGTCTTCCTCCTCCTGGGGAGGATCTTTTCCTATCCTCTCGAATGGCATCTGTGTATCTGTGCCCAGTGGGTCCCTCCAGGAGGTTCAGATTGCAGTTCACCTCCTGCTGACTTGGAGCTAATAACCTCACTCTGGGAAAGCACAAGAAGCAGATGGCAACCCAGGAATTCTCCTATCCCCAAATGCAGGTGAAAGGCATGACATTTAAAAATTTTTGTGGCCAGAACATTGGTGGAAAAGGTGGCTTTTTTTAAATCCATTGGCACAGGGGCAGGATATTTGGAGGAAAAAGTTTTGCTTGCTATCCAAGAGCTGCCTCCAGCCTAGGAGCATCACCTGGAGGTCCTTCCCCCAATCACACTCTACCCAACTTGGACAAAGCAAGGCTGCATCTCTGGGACCCTCACAAGCTGCAGGCCCATGAAGGAGCTATGGAAAGCTGTGTGCAGGAAGGGACACAGGTATAAGCAACACTTCATTTGAGCAGTTAGGGGTAAAGGGAAGTGGTGAGCTCCACATCAAGAGGTCTTTAAATCTGAGTTCTGCCCACCAGTATTAGTCTTCAAACTAGTCTCCTGGGTGCTGCCTAGAAGCAGCAGGAGATCGTTTGGTAAGATACCAGCTATCTTATCTACCAATAAAAATTTAGGAACAACCTAAAATCCATGCTTAAAAGTATAATAAATATATAAATGAAGTGAAAATACATATACAAATCAGCAGAAGAAACTGGAAACATGAAAAATCAGAGCAAATAAATCCCCCAAGAGTTACACAAAGATGCAGTGAAAAATACTGTCCATAGAGAATTATTGAAAAGACAGAAATAAAATTCAGCATATGAATGCAGATGACATGAATGGAGTTGGGGAGAAGATAGGAAAAGAAATTTAAAAGGAAGTTTACAATCTGTCTCAAGAAATTGGTAAAGTTACCAAGGATCTTGGCATAATTAGGAAGGATATAGCAAGCTTAAGGAATTGAAAGTGGTATTCAAAGAGTTTCAAACACAGTAGAGAGTCTCTGCAAAAAAAGTTTAGCATGGAGAAGAAAGAGTTCCAGAAATAGAAGACAAGATCTTTGAACTAATCTAATCATTCAGAGACAGGAGAAAAAGAGGATAAAAACAGAAAATTCTCTGAGAGAGATGAGACTACATCAAATGCATACATATTTGAATCATAGGGATTTTTAAAGGAGAAAGAAGAGAGCCTTAAAAATATGAAAACCCTACTTCAAGACATCATAGTGAAGGATTTCCCAAACATTGCAAGAGATCCAGAAATTCAGATACTAGATCATTTCAGAACCACAGCACAACTAAATTCAAACAAAGCATCTCTTAGACACATTGTAATTATATTGGCCAAAGTCAAAATGAAAAGGAAATTCTACAAGCAGTCAGGTGTAAGCAACTTCTTACCTACAAGGGTATAAATATTGGAGACAGTGGAGATTTCAGCTAAAACTTTTTATGCCAGAAGAAGGTGGGCACATAACTTTATCCTTCCTAAATGAAGCAATTTTCAACCCAGGATTCTGTATCCTCTGAACTAAATTTCATATTGTACAGAGAAATCCAATCTTTTACTGACAAGCAAACATTGACAAAATTTGCCACAAGTTCAGCTGTGCATAAAATACTCAGTCCTGTTCTTCACACTGACCATCATAATGGATGGACCATCAGCAAAGTAGAAATACAGAAACTAAAGGACAAAACCTTGCTTCCACAATGGTGCAAAGAATAAAACTAAATCATAGACCTTCACAAAATAAGATGAACAAAACTTCACTATATTTATTAATTCTTTCAATAAATGTGACTAGCATGAATCCCCCATTTTAAAGACACAGTCTAGCTGATTTGATACAAAAGCACAAGCCAACTATGCATTGCCTGAAGGAAACATATCTAACCTCTAAGGATAAAACAATACTAAGGGTGACAGGTTGGAAAGTAATATTTCAGGCAACTGTTAAGCAGAAGAAAGCAGGAGTTGAAATCTTATATGTGTATACAATTGGAATTAAATAAACAAAAATTAAGACAAAAATGGACACTATGTACTAGTCAAAGGAACAATTCAACAAGAACTCATTTCAATCACAAATGCATTCAACTTAAATGCACCCAACTTAAATGCTCCTAGAAACATAAAACATAACCTTCCATATCTGAACAATAAGATATTCTCCAACACAATAATAACTGGTATCCTCAACACTCCTCTGATAGAACTGGACAGATACTCTAAGTAGAAACTAAACACAGAAGGAATGGACTTTTGAACAAACAGGCATAAAAGACACATATAGCACATTCCATCCCCATAAAGTTGAGTATACATTCTACTCATCATCCTGTGGATCATCCTCTAAAACTGATTATATCTTAGGGCACAAATCAAATCTCAATGAACTTTTAGGGCACAAATCAAATCTCAATGAACTTAAAAGCATAGAAATTCTACCTTTTATCTTTTTGGACCACCATGGAATAAGAGAAGAACTCAACTTTAGCAAAAATTATTATTCTCACACAATTTCATAAAAACTAAACAACCTTATGCTGAATGACATCTGGGTTAAGGAGGAAACAAAGAAGAAAATCAATAGATTTTCGTAACAAAATTATAATGAAACTGCAAGCTATCAAAACCTGTGAGATACTGCAAAGGAAGCCTGAAGAGGGAAATTTATTTCATTGAATGCCCATAACCAAAATGCAGAAAGAGCACATATCAATAACATAATGAACCATCTCAGGGAGTTGGAATAGGAAGATCAAGCCAATCCAAACCTAGTTGAAATAAAATAACAAAGTTTAGATCAAAATTAAATAAAATTGAGAATATAAGAACCATTCAGAAGATCAGTGAAACAAAAAGATGGTTCTTTGAAAAGATAAATAATCAATAAACTCTTAGCCAGAATAACTAGAAACAAAAAATGAAGATCTTTAATAACCTCAGTCAGGAATGAAAATAGGTAAAACAACAGAAATTTCAAAACATGGAGGAAATTGACCAATATCTCACGTCACACCATCTCCCTAAACTCAACCAGAAAGATTTCTAACTTTTGAACACAGCAATATCAAGCACCAAAATCAAAAATTTTGAATAGAACATTAAGCACCAAAATTGCAAAATCTACCAAAAATAAAAGTCCTAGACCATATGATAAAATTGTTTTTTTTTTTCTTCTAAGTAGATGCCCAGTAATGGGATTGCAGGATCAAATGGGAGGTCTAGTTTGAGTTCTTTGAGGGTTCTCTATACTTTCTTCCAAAAAGGTTGTATTAGTTTGCAGTCCTACCAGCAGTGTAAAAGTGTTCCCTTCTCTCCACATCCACACCAGCATCTGCATTTTTGAGATTTTGGGATGCAGGCCATTCTCACTGGAGTTAGATGATGTCTCAGGGTGGTTTTGATTTGCATTTCTATTATAATTAAGGATGATGGGTATATTTTCATGTTTGTTAACCATTTGTCTAACTTCTTTAGAGAAGGTTCTATTTATCTCTCTTGCCCAGTGAATTAAGGGATTGCTGGCTCCTTTTATGTTGATTAATTTGAGTTCTCTGTACATCCTAGTTGTCAATCTTTTGTCTGATTCAAAGTATGCAAATATCCTTTCCCAACCCTTAGAATGGGTGAAAATATGTACATGCTATGAATCTGACAAAGGGCTGATAACTACAATCTACAGAGAACTCAAGCTAATCAACTAGGAAAGTGCAAACAATCCCATTTATAAGTGGGCAAGATACAGGAATATCTGAAGAAGACAGATGAATGGCCAAAAAACACAAGAACAAATGTTCATCATCCTTAATCATCAGGGAAATGCAAATCAAAATCACTCTGAGATATTACCTAACCCCAGTGAAAATAGCTTACATGACAAAGTCCTAAAGCTGTAGATGCTGGAGATGGCATGGATGTGGAAAAAAGAGAACACTCTTATATTGCTGTGGAGATTGCAAACTAATACAACCTCTTTGGTAAGAAGTATGGAAAGTCCTCAAAGAGCTAAAAGTACAGCTTTCCTTTGATCCCACAATCCCATTAATAGGCATCTACTCAAGAGAAAAAAAATAATTTTACCATAACAACATTTTCACTAGAATGTTCATCTCAGCTCAATTTACAATCACCAAGTTGTGAAATTATCTCATGTGCCCTTCAACACAAGAATGGATTAACACACTGTGGTATATGTATACAATAGAATACTTTTCAGCCATAAAAACAGATGGTGACTACATCTTTTGTAGTAACTTGGATGGTATTGAAGAACATACTTCTTAATAAAATATCGTAAGAATGGAAAAGCAAGTATTCAAAGTAGTAAATACTAATATGAAACTAATAGATAAACATCTATATGCCTATATGAGAGGAAAACCCAAATTCAAGTTGAAGGAAGGTGGAGTAGGAAAACAATGGGTGCTGTGAGGGGGATTGGTAAACTCTTACTTAATGGACATAGTATGAAGTTATACAGCACACCCCCTGGGTGAAGGGCTCAACTTGAACTTCACCTAACACATGCAAACAATGTATCCTAATCATTTATATCCTCACATTAATCTTAAATAAATTAAATAAAAACGAATAAAAAGTTCAACATTCTTTTGTTTTAACTTCTGTTTAGAATGTTAATGTCTTATCTTTTCTTTCAGATTCCTATATGTGTTATGGACCCATTATGATGAAAGGAGGAACTAAATAAATTAATTTAATTTCATGAATAAAAATTGTATGCGTATGTGGGAGATTTTACACAGGTAATTCATTTTTATTTAGTAACTAATAAAATATTGTACTAATTGAAAGTGGTTTCTTAATTTCCTTGTTACTTTCTATATATCTACAGTTATAAAAACTTTAAAATTAATCATCCCCAATATTATCAGGATCTGGTATATTGCATGCCTGGAGCAAATTAGCTGGCTGACTATCTTTGTTGTTTTCATAACTTAGCAAAACACATTCATTTACTTATGGCATAGTTGTAGCAACAGAGATCCTACAACACAAAAAAATACTATTTGTTTTTTTACAGAAACAAAAATTGCACTCCAAATTTACATAATTTCTTTCTATACTACTTACATTATGGAGTAGTTCTAGTACTGTACTAATTTTGAGGCATGTGAAGATGGAAAAGCCCTTCTGGAATTCAGTTGGCACTCAGTATTTAATAGCACTGATATCAATAGGTATGTAACATAGCATGCTTATGAAAATGTCCAAGCAATTAGGGTTCAATCATTTTTAGTAGCTTCTGTGGACGAGCAGTTCTCACTATCTGTATTAAAAATTCATTTTGCCTGCATCTTCCTTCCAATGCTTGGTGATAATGAACTACTCTAAAACAGCTACACAATATATTCTATTAACCATGAGTTAGAGGTATTATTTTGTATTTAGATGAATAGCATTTTTAATTGTTAGGAACTTAATGAAATGTAAGTATAGTGTTTACTGATTAATCCTTGGATTTTATTTTATTTGAACATCGCTTTGTCAATATCTCTGATTTGCACAGCAGCACAACTTATCCTGACATTCAAGGTTAACCCACCTGTATATTGAAATATACACTTACAACGTGTATCAACAAAACTATTCTGAATAGCAAAGGATTTATCATCCAGCAAACTTTCCAAATTTACTTAAAACGCACTGATGAATCAGAAGTAATTTACATGTGACTCACATGTATATATTTGGTATAAGGTAAGATCTGATTAACATAAAGAATATTTGGTTCTAATTTTTTTTTTTTAACAAAAATCACCAAGAGGAAATTCCAATCAGTATGTTTTATATTAGAGTGACAAAAAAGAACTAATGTACTCTTGTCAGTGGGCTGTGTGTGTGTTTATAACAGTGAATCAGTTCTTGTTACGTTTTGTACTGTCAAAAAGGAAGATTTTTCTTTTTTTTTAAATCTCTTCATATAATTTATTCTAGTAGTTGATCTAGTAGAAAAAATTATAAGATTATTTCTATAGATACAGAAAATTTTTGATAAATTTATTCTTTTTTTATTTTTTATTTATTTTTTTTGTTATTAAATCATAGCTGCGTACATTGATATGATCATGGGGCATCATACACTAGCTTCACAGACCATTTGACACATTTTCTTTTTTTTTTCCATTTCTTTATTTTTTATTGTTGGGGATTTATTGAGGGTAAAATAAACCAGGTTACACTGACTTCATTTTTTAGGTAAAGTCCCTCTCGCAATCGTTTCTTGCGCCCAAAAGGTGTGGCACACAACAAAGCCCCACTCCCCTTTCTCCTTCCCTCTCGTTGCTCTTCCTTTCAGATTTCATTTCTTTCATTGTTTTTTTTTTTTTTTTTTAAGCATGAACTCAAGTTTATTGTGTCAAGCAGCCACTTATATAGAGCGAGAAGAAGGGGCGGGGAAAGAAGGCAGAAATGAGGTGCGTGACAGGGTTGGGCCAATGGCATGGTACCACGTTGGCTGTATCTAGGTAGAGGCAGTTTTAGGCCGGGCCTTGCTCAGTCATTTCTACGCTGAAGTAGCTCGATGGGTCTATTTCTAGTCAGGCTCGGGAAGTTGACGGCAGGCACATGTTTTTTGTATGGTGGAAAAACATAGCCCCTGTCTTAGGTTGCCTATTCTTGCAGTTTCAGTCTTACCCGTCATGGGGATACAAACATCAATGGTTTGGTCCCTGTCTTAGGTTGACTGAACGCAGAGTGATCTTACCCATCTTTGGGTATTATAAATGTAATCCACTGTGCAGCCTCTCTATATCCTGTCTTAGGTTGTCCCAGTTTTGGGAATGTTACCTGTCATTTTTGCTATGGAGGGCGGTGAAGATTAATAGTTAGATTCTTGGTTAATGAGCCGGTGATATCAGACCTCGACCTGATTTAACTGCCTCTAAACGTTTTTAGAATACAGGGCCCAAAGGTGAAAGGTAAATAAGGGTAGCATGGGAAGATGGTAGGGTAAAGAACCATATAGGCCCATCCACGGGGGATTTTCTAAAATTTCTTTTCTTCTCTTTTCTAGATCTTCTTGGAGTATTTGATCTTGTTTTGCATAATCTCAGATCTGTTGGCATAAAAGTAGCACTTCTCCTGCAAAAATAAACAGCTTCATCCCTTTTGGCAGATAATAGGTCTAATCCCCTTCTTGTTAGGGCAAGTATTTAAGGTCTCTTGCTGAAACACAAATGGGTTTTTTCTCTTTTTTTTTTTTTATTATTAAATCATAGCTGTGTACATTAGTGCAATCACCTGTACCCTTTCTAACATGCACCGAAGATGTGGCCCCACTATGGGGAAGGGGCCCTTCCTTGGCCCCTTCCTTGGCCCCTTCCCCATAGTCTTGTGCTATAGTTGGGTTATAGCCTTCATGTGAAAGCTATAATTTAACTTCATAGTAGGGCTGAGTACATTGGATACTTTTTCTTCCATTCCTGAGAGACTTTGCTAAGAAGAATATGTTCCACCTCCATCCATGTAAACATGAAAAAGGTAAAGTCTTTGTCTTTCTTTAAGGCTGCATAGTATTTCATGGTATACATGTACCACAATTTCCAAGTCCATTTGTGGGTTGATGGGCACTTGGGATTCTTCCATGACTTATCAATTATGAATTTAGCTGTAATAAACATTCTGGTACAGATGTCTTTGTTATATTGTGATTTTGGTCTTCTAGGTATGAACCTAGTAAAGGAATTATAGGATTGAATGGCAGGTCTATTTTTACATCTATAAGTATTCTCCAAACATCCTTCCAGAAGGAACGTATTAGTGGGCATTCCTGCCAGCAGTGTAGAAGTGTGCCCTTTCCTCCACGTCCACGCCAACATTTCTGGTTTTGGGATTTTGTTATGTGGGATACTGTTACTGGGGTTAGGTGATATCTCAAAGTAGTTTTGATTTGCATTTCTCTGATGATTAAGGATGATGAGCTGTTTTTCATGTGGTTGTAGATTTTGCGTCTGTCTTCTTTAGAGAAGTTTCTCTTTAAGTCCCTTGCTTACCCTGAAATGGGGTCACGTGTTCTTTTTTTGCTAATAAATTTGAGTTCTCTGTAGATTCTGGTTATTAGACCTTTATCAGAGGTATAACCTGTAAATATTTTCTCCCATTCTGAGGGCTGTTTGCTTAATTTACTCACTATGTTCTTGGCTGTGCAGAAGCTTTTTAGTTTAATCAGGTCCCAGTAGTGTATTTTTGGTACTGCTTCAATTGCTTGGGGGGGGGGGTCCTCCTCATAAAATGTTCACCCAGGCCGATTTTTTCAAGAATTTTCTCTGCACTTTCTTCAAGTATTTTTATAGTTTCATGTCTTAAGTTTAAATCTTGTATCCAGTGAGAGTCTATCTTAGTTAATGGTGAAAGGTGTGGGTCCAGTTTCAATCTTCTACAGGTTGCCAACCAGTTTACCCAGCACCGTTTGTAAAATAGGGAATCTTTTCCCCACTGAATGTTTTTAATTGGCTTGTCAAAGATCAAATAACAGTAAGTAGCTGGATCCATCTCTTGGTTTTCTATTCTGTTCCAGATATCTACTTCTCTACTTTTGTGCCAGTACCATGCTGTTTTGATCACTATTGATTTATAGTACAGTCTTAGGTCTGGTAGCGTGATTCCTCCTCCTTTGTTTTTATTGCTGAGTAATGTTTTGGCTATTCAAGGTTTTTTCTGCTTCCATATAAAATGAAGTATTATACTTTCAAGATCTTTAAAGTTTGACAATGGAGCTTTAATAGGTATTGCATTAAAATTATATATTGCTTTGGGCAGTATGGACATTTTCACAATGTTGATTCCTCCCAGCCATGATCATGATATGTTTATCCATCTGTTAACATCTTTGGCAATTTCTTTTCTTAGAGTTTCATAGTTCTTTTTGTAGAGATCGTTCACGTCCTTTGTTAGGTATACTCCCAAATATTTCATCTTTTTTGACACTACTGTGAAAGGAATACAGTCCTTGACTGTTTGTTCGGCTTGGTTATTGTTGGTATATATGAAGGCTACAGATTTATGGGTGTTGATTTTTAGCCTGAGACATTGCTATATTCCTTGATCACTTCTAAAAGTTTTGTAGTGTAATCCCTAGTGTTTTCCAGATATACGATCATATCGTCTGAGAAGAGTGAAAGTTTGATCTCTTCTGACCCTATGTGGATACACTTGATTGCTTTTTGTTCCCTAATTACAATGGCTAAAACTTCCATGACAATGGTAAAGAGCAATGGAGACTATGGGCAACCTTGCCTGGTTCCTGATCTAAGTGGAAATGATTTCAATTTAACTCCATTCAGTATGATATTGGCTTTGGGTTTGCTGTAGATGGCCTCTATTAATTTAAGTAATGTTCCTTCTTTACCAATTTTTTTAAGTGTTCTGATCATGAAGTGGTGCTGGATATTATCAAAAGCTTTTTCTGCATCAATTGAAAGAATCATATGGTCCTTATTTTTAACTTTGTTTATGTGTTGAATCACATTTATAGATTTACGCATATTGAACCAGCCTTGAGACCCTGGGATAATTCCGACTTGGTCAAGGTGTATAATTTATTTGATGTGTTGTTGGGTTGAGTTTGTTAGGGTCTTATTGAGTATTTTAGCGTCAATATTCATTAGTGTTATTGGTCTATAATTTTCTTTTCTTGTTGGGTCTTTCCCTGGATTGGGGATCAAGGTGATGTTTGCTTCATAGAATGTGTTGGGTAATATTCCTTCTTTTTCTATATTTTGGAAGCGGTTTAGTAGTATAGGTACTAGTTCTTTAAATGTTTGGTAGAATTCTGACGTAAAGCCATCTGGTCCTTTTCTTTTTGGAAGATATTGTATAATTTATGCTATTTCAGAAGTTGATATAGGCCTGTTCAAAATTTCCACCTGTTTCTGGCCAAGTCTTGGTAGGTGGTGTGCTTCTAGGTATTGGTCGACTAATTTCAGATTTTCATATTTGTGAGAGTAGAGTTTCTTGTAGTATTCGTTAAGAATTTTTTGAATTGCTGAGGGGTCTGTTGTTATTTCATCATTATCATTTCTGATTGATGAAATTAGAGATTTCACTCTTTTTTTCCTGTTTAGGTTGGCCAAAGGTTTATCTATTTTATTGATCTTTTCAAAAAACCAACTTTTGGATATATTGATCTGTTATAAAATTCTTTTGTTTTCAATTTCATTTAATTCTGCTATTATTTTGGTTATTTCTTTTCTTCTGCTGGGTTGGGGGTTGAAGTGTTC
>CAUYPK010044328.1:0-12294 GCA_963574355.1 Loris lydekkerianus
CCATTGCTTTCTGAAAATATACTGTACGTGCTATAAAAAGCTTGGGATAAATACAGAATACGTGATATAATTTTAAATATGTTGTGTCAACATCCTATATTAACATCTACTAATAAATGTTATCAATTTTAGCTGTTTAAATTTTTAAAGAATTCTAGTAATTGCACATTTTGTGTGTTTGGGCATGCATGCACAACTGACGTCTTGTGTTCTTTTAGTTGAACTCCTGTTTTTAGTAGCAAATATCTGCATTTTGAGGATTAGTTGTGAAACATTTGACAGTAGTGATATAATACTTTGGTTCTGAAATAAAAATATAAAAGCCAGTTTCTGCAGTTTTCTTCTCCATTTGAAAAAAATTTGATAAAAATGGAGTTTAAGTTTTCTGCAATGTTTAGGCAATGAAAAAACAAATTCACTTGCATAAGAGTGCGTTTGTGAGAAGCATTCTCACTCTGTCAGGAAAAGTGAGAATGCGGCGGCACCCATAGCTCAGTGGGCAGGGTGCTGGCCACATACACGGTGGGTGGCAGGTTCGAACCCAGCCTGGGCCAGTTAAAAATCAACAATGGTAACTGCAACAACAAAAAATAGCCGGGTGTCGTAGTGGGCGCCTGTAGTCCCAGCTACTTGGGAGGGATTCTCTTAAGGAAGAGAATCGCTTAAGCCCAAGAGTTGGAGTTTGCTGTGAACTGTGACGCCACGGTGCTCTACCCAGGGTGACAACTTGAGATTCTGTCTCAAAAAAAAAGAGTGAGAATGGGCCATTTTTCAGGATCATGATCTAATAGACAGTAAATTTCCAGTGATTTCTTATTTCTTCCTGAACTTGCAGATTCATGAATGTCATTATTTTTTCATCTTTTAAAGGGAAATACAGACTTGTACTTGATGTTTCTGGGTTGTGATTTTGTTACCAATACTTATCTTTTCAAATCCCTTTGTTTTAATAAGTAATTAAATCTTCATTTAGTAACAAATATTCATATTTAATAAGAATTATTTTTTATTTTTGGAGACAGAGTCTCACTCTGTAGCCCTGGGTAGAGTGCCGTGGCATCAGAGCTCATAGCAACTTCAAACTCCTGGGCTCAAGCAATCCTCCTGACTCAGCCTTCCAAGGAGCTGGTAGTAAAGGCACCCACCACTATGCCTGGCTAGTTTTTCTATTTTTACTAGAGGTGGGGTCTTGCTCTTGCTTAGGCTGGTCTCAAACTCCTGACCTTAAGCAATCCATCCATCTCCACCTCCCAGAGTGCTAGCATATTGGTGTGAGCCACTACACCTGGCTCAATATGAATTCTTCAATGTTCCTTAGTTGCAGAAATTTCATCTGAGATATACAAGTTGAGGATTTCACAATTTTCTTGTTCACTTTGCTGTTTTGGTCAGTAATTAAAACATATGTATATATATACAGAATTTACAATATCCTACTTTTATGTCTCATGTGAATTATGCTTAAAAAGCATTTGCTAAATTTAGTTGTGCAACTTAAAAATTTAAGAAAACATTCTCTTCCTATAGTTTCTATTTCCTATTTCTATTTTGGGTTTATTTTTATATTTTGTATATCTTTCATAATTTTAACTTGAAATCATTCCTAAGGGCCTAAAGGATTAACAAAATTGAATGAATTTTAACACATTTCTATTCAAAATTGCAACTTTAAATATATGTAAAACTTTTAAAATTGAATGTAGTTTTCATAAAGTTTTCAAAAACTGATGAGGGATAGAAGCAAGTTAAAGGGGCTATAAGTTGAAGGGAGAGAATTACGTCTTCTGGGTAAGTGACCCAAGTAACCAAGTATGTGCTGTGTAACTTCTAGCCTGTGACCCATGACCTCCAGACTGTGAATGATCCCCCCCATCAAACAAAGGTAGGGATCCCCGTCACAGAACAACGCACACCATTGTTGCCACAAACATCACAAGACTACAAGACACTGTCATACCATCACTGATAAAATAATAGTTGATAATTATTGACAAGAATAAAGAGAATTGAATTTATGTGACAACAGAAGTAATCCATAACCAATGAAAACAAGACAGCTTGCCTGAAAGCCTAAGGGAACCAATGGGAATTCTTACAGGTAAATGTGGGAGGAGATGGGGAGAAAGGACTTAGATTGGTGTATTACCTTTGTGCCGGGTTTCTTCTTACTCTCCAGGGGAACCCTTTTCCACTCTCCTGGAAAAGTCTATGCTTATCTCTGCTATATTTTAAATAAAATATACTATTTTTCTTTACTTTCCATAAACTTTGCTTCTATTCTGCTATACTGGAGTCCCAGCTGCCTCATTCTCTGCTCCCCCTGTTTCTTGCTTTTCCTTTGATTTAGCAGAACTTGACCTTATTAGTTCTGCTGGGTGAACCGAACCAGGTCCACTGAACAGCTCAGAGATGAACTCTTACCTCTAACAAAAACATTCTTTTCCTTCTAAAATATATCTAAGTACTGATTGTAAAGTACCAATTTGTAAAAAGCAAAACAAATTGCAATTGAGGGACATCATAATTTTAATCAAAATTAGTTAAATCAGCTGAATTTTTAAGTTTTAGCAATTGTAATGATACTGCTTTAGAAAACAAAACTATTTACAATTTTGCCATTCAACATCCAACTAGTTGCCAATGAGAAGAGTACCATATTTAACTGATGTTATGAACCTGCATATGAGGTGTATACAAATTTAAAAGCGATCTAAATTGCTTAACATTACAAAATGTTTCTTAGCTGCCAGTGCAGCTATCGTGAACACCACACTAAAATCATGAGTGCCTCTGCGATCACAAATGGTAACACGAAGAGAAATAAGAGAAAAGATGTTCAGCATTACTGAGAAACACAATTTCACTATGAAAGGATCTATTTTGTTTATGCTACCTGAGGAAAGGAATTTAGGAAGTTAATTAATGTGCCATTTTTTCCCCCTATGTGGAAGAGCTACTAACAACTTTCCCGTCCTCTAAAGCAATGTTTGCCTCAAACATCAACAATCTACAACAATCTACAAAGCCTCCTGTAATCTGAATGCGGTCACCTTTTTACTGAGGCTCCTATGATAAGAAACATGTTTTCCTGAGGATTTAGAAATACAGCTTGTGTTACACCGAGAACTACGGAGGATCCCAGTGATAAAGACATTCATCTGGGGTTTTTTAAATAATTTTTTTTCATGGATTTGTCATTTTCAGGGGGTCCTCAGAAGTGTAGAGCTCACGGTACAGGTCAGCCTTGCCTGAGTCTAAGGGAAATATTGGCCATTTGGATTTTTCTTCTCAAGACTTTAGAATTTAGAATTAAGGCTTTGGGGGAGCTGAGCCATGCTCATGGCAGAGGAATGGAACTTTCCTTTGTGGAAGTTCCTCAATCTTCCAGACACTGGGGAATTTATCTCTTTCTTGGATTCCACAAGCTATGCTGTGGATATCCTGTAAATAACATCCTGTGAATAAATGCCCTTTTTGTCTAGATTAGTGTGTTTGGTTTCTGTTACATGGAACCTAAGGAATCTTTAGTAAGGCATGGTCTGTTACGGGGAAGGAAGAGATAAAGCTGGACGTTGGTTAAACCCAGGTCACGAAGTGTCTTCAACATTTTGTTCTTTCCAGGGTGAAAGAAACACAGTTCCTGAACATTACTGTCCCTGTGGTCTCTCTGGTTGCCTTGAGTCGTCATATGGAAGAGTCCTTTCAGCACTTTCCATTGTTTCATGCATGGTTACATGATGTCATTGGATGGCAGGATTCTTCTTATCACCGGCGTCTCTGGGCGTGGGCTGAATGTCAGGAAATACCAACCATGGTAGTCTCCTCTTATTACCCTGTCAGGCTCTCTCTGCTTCTGACTGGTGGGGAATTTTTGATGCCCATCTATCCCAACATGTTCAAGTCAAGTTTTTTTCTGTTTCAGAGAGGCAGAGCTGTGTGACAGTGTTAAATTCTCATCCATAGCACAGCTCGGTTCCCGTGGGTGTTCACGCCTGAGGCTGGAGAAGACCCACTGGCTTCTGCAGAGCCCTGCCTGCCTACGTGTGCTCCCTGACAGCACTGCAAGCTGTGTCTACTCATTTAAAAACTAGCTTCTTACTGTCTCTTGTACATGAATTCATTTAGGAATTTTTTTTTTTTTTTTTTTTTTGAGACAGAGCCTCAAGCTGTTGCCCTGGGTAGAGTGCTGTAGCATCACAGCTCACAACAACCTCCAACTCCTGGGCTCAAGCAACTCTCCTGCCTCCGCCTCCCAAGTAGCTGGGACTACAGGTGCCCACCATAACACGGGGGTATTTTTTGTTTGCAGCCGTCATTGTTGTTTGGCAGGCCTGGGCTGGATTTGAACCCATCAGGTGTACGTGGCTGGAGCCTTAGCTGCTTGAGCCACAGGCACTGAGCCTAGGACTTTTTTTTTTTTAAACAGAGTCTCACTTGGTCACCCTTGTTAGAGTGCTGTGGTGTCATAGCTCACAGCAACCTCAAACTCTTGGGTTCAAGTGATCCACTTGCCTCAGCCTCCAAAGTAGCTGGGACTACAGGTGCCCAGCACAATGCCCAGCTATTTTTTAGAGGGGTATTGCTCTGGCTCAGGCTGGTCCCGAACCAATCCACCGGCATCTGCCTCCCAAGTGCTGGGATTACAGACATGAGGCACCTCGCCTGGCCATTTAGGGCTTTTTAAAAAACTGAATTCAAGAAAGTATTTACAACACGTGACCCCATTTCAGGGTGGGCAAGGGACTTAAAGAGAAACTTCTCTAAAGAAGACAGACACAAAATCTACAAACACATGAAAAAAGCTCATCATCCTTAATCATCAGAGAAATGTAAATCAAAAGTACTTTGAGATATCACCTAACCCCAGTAAGAGTAGCCCACATAACAAAATCCAAAAACCAGAAACGTTGGCGTGGATGTGGAGGAAAGAGCACACTTCTAGACTGCTGGTGGGAATGCCCACTAATACGTCCCTTCTGGAAGGATGTTTGGAGAATACTTAGAGACCTAAAAATAGACCTGCAATTCGATCCTATAATTCCTTTACTAGGTTTATACCCAGAAGACCAAAAGTCACAATATAACAAAGAAATCTGTACCAGAATGTTTATTGCATTGTAATATGAATGTAATTCATTATTGCTAAGTCATGGAAGAAGCCCAAGTGCCCATCGACCCACGAATGGACTAGGAAATTGTGGTATATGTATACCATGGGATACTATGCAGCCTTAAAGAAAAATGGAGACTTTACCTCTTTCATGTTTACATGGATGGAGCTGGAACATACTCTTCTTAGCAAAGTATCTCAGGAATGGAAGAAAAAGTACCCAATGTACTCAGCCCTACTATGAAGCTAAATTATAGCTTTCACATGAAGGCTATAATGCAACTAAAGCACAAGACTATGGGGAAAGGGCCAAGGAAGGGGAAGGGAGGGGGGAGGTTTTGGTGGAGGGAGGGTAATGAGTGGGGCTACATCTATGGTGCATCTTAGAATGGGTACAGGCGATTGCACTAATGTACACAGCTATGATTTAGCAAAATAAATAAACAAATAAATAAATAAAGTAAAAAAAATAAAACAGTTAAAAAAAAAAAGAATTGTGAACATTTCTCTTCCTGGTTCAGGCACAGGGCTTACAACAGCATATGTGCTCTGTAACGGTTTGTTAAGTAGATGTGTTTAAACATGAGGTTCCAGACTAGGCAGTGGAGACAGAGAGGAAATGAGAATAGAATCCACTGCACACTGAGGGTGTTCAGCAAGAGTTTGGTGAACTAATGAGTCTACAGATGAAACCTACGTACTGCTAGTCAATGTATCACAGGAGAATCAGGATAAAAGACAAAACTAAATGCCCCTTCTGTGCAGCTGTGGGTCCCCTTTCCCTTTTTTATTACACTGAATCAGTTTGAGAAGGGTTTGAGTAGGATTTGTTAATAAGAGTGGCAGAGGGTCAGAAAAACATATTATCTCATTCAGAAGCAAACTAGCTCAGATCTGGAATAAAGGAGTTATTTACAGTCCATCAGAGCTGGAGACTACAGCAGGAATTACACCCAGAAGTAGGACTGTTCTTCCTGATTCAGGACACAATGGGAAGAAATACAGGTAATCAAATAGTTATCAAGGTACAGAGTTCTGAGATTTTATCTTGGGACAGCATGCATGCATGCATGATGCATACACTACCTTGATTTTCTGATGAATTCTTTTTTTTTGGATTGATAAAATATCCACCCAAAGATCTTTATCCTGCATAGCTGTGAGAAGAGAAAGTTTCCTGGAAATATCATCTTAAAAAAAGAAGAAGAAGAAGAAGGAGGAGAAGGAGGAGGAGGAGGAGGAGGAGGAGGAGGAGGAGAGGGGAAGGGGGAGGGGAAGGGGGAGGGAGAGAGGGAGGGTGAGAGGGAGAAGGAGAAGAGGCTAGAAAGTTATAAGATACATAATATGAAATTCTCCCTTTTCTGATACATCATTCTATGAATGTTGACAAAAGCGTGCAGTCAGCTAATCAACCCAAGTGTCAAGATACAGGAAATGTCCAAACCTCCAAAATGTTTCCTTTACATCCTTTTAAAGTCAATGTCCTCCCCCATGCATAGCCTGCGAAAACCAATGATTTTTCTGTATAACACTGTTTCTTTTTGAATAAAGTAAAATAAAAGACATAATATGTGCCCTTTGATTATGGTTTCTTGCTCTTAGCATAATGTGTTTGAGATTCATCTATTCTGTTAAATGTGTGTTATCAGCGCTTAGATCTGTTTTAGTGCCAAGAAGTGTGAGTGGTCTTCCATTGTATGTATACACTAGTTTGTCTGTCCATCCCCTAATAATGGGCATGTGGGATCTTTGCAGGCTTTAGCAATTAAAAATAAAGCCACAGTAAAGTTTGGCTTCCAAGTTTCTGTGGAAGATAGGATTTCATTTCTCTTGGGTGAATATTCTGGAGTAGGATTGCTGGGTTGTATGATAAGTGTATGTTTAACTTCATGCAAAACTACATACTGGTTTTCAAAGTATCTGAACCATTTTATATTTCCACCAACCGTGTGAGGCAGTACCATTTGTTCTGTTTCCAACATTTGACATTGTCAGATTTTCTTTTTGGCCATTCTGACCAGGAGTCGTCTTCTGATTTTACTTTTCATTTACCTAATGACTATAATAATGGTGAGCATCTTTTAATGTGGTTACTTGTGGTTCACATATCTTGTTTTGTAAAGTCTCTATGCACATCCTTTACTGTTTTCTAATTGGTAATTTGTTACCTTATTATTTATTTTTGAGAGCGCTTTATAAATTCTGTATTCAAATCATTTAATAAATAAGAATTTTTCTAAATATTTTCTCGCACTCTGAAGATTACCCCTTCATTTCCTTGGGAGTGATTTTCATTTTTATTTTTTGGTGTTTTCTTGTTTATTGCAATAAGAGAGAAACTGCTACATCTACTTCCTTTTTTTTTTTTAGGGCAAAGGTAAGTTTATTTTTTATTTATTTTTTATTTATTTATTTTTTTATTGTGGAGAAGGGGCAGGGAAAGAAGGCGGGGGAAGAGGTGAGTGACAGGGTTGGGCCAATGACATGGTACTACGTTGGCTGTATCTAGGTAGAGGCAGTTTCAGGCCAGGCCTTGCTGAGTCACTGCTACGTGGAAGTAGCTCGATGGATCTGCTTCTAGTCAGGCTCGGGAAGTTGCACTAGGCCTCAGGCACATGGCAGGGCCCAACAATTCCCTCTTGTTTTTTGTATGGCGGAAAAACATAGCCCCTGTCTTAGGTTGCCTGCAGAATATTTTAAACATGGGAGTAGAACAATGTTTTCATTGAAGTCTACTTCCTTTCTGTATCATTTCTAACTTTGGAATATCTTTGTCATTTTTACCATTCTTCCTTCTCTTAGCACAACTCATTTCTCATTTGTATTTAAAATAAAATAAGATGAAGGATAAAAACCATTAATGGTTCTTTTATCTTATTCTGATTTTTGATCCTGATAATAAGTAACAAAAGTTTCAAAAATAGTCATTGAGAATTCCCATTCTTGGTGGTTTTCACTTAAATGGCCTTTCATTTACTGTGAAAAATCCTCTGGCCAGTTTAAGTTTTGTGTTAATCCTACTAATTTCACATAGTTTATAAATAAGCCCAAAGTTAACAATCTGGGGATTTTTTTTTTCCCCTTCTGTTGGTGTGGTTAATAAGTTTCGAGATAATACATGGGACTAGTTTTAATTGACTTTCAGCCTTTGGGAAAAGCCTTTTCTTTGAAGTAGTGTGATATATTGAATCAGATATTGATCTAGGAATCAGGAATCCTATTACAGTTTTAGTTTGTTTGCTAACTAGCAGATTGACTTTAGGCAAGTACCTTACTTACCTTGGTCTCAATTTATGGAATAAAGGTGTTGCTTTAAGTTCCATTTCCTGATCTAAAATTCTAATATATTTTATTACTTCAAGATAAACATCTTAGGCTTTTTTGTGTTAGTCCTAACAGTGTGATTTTGTGTGGGTCTCTTGATAGGTCTATGAAGATTGGGATTGTTTTAAAGTAAATGATATTCTTGAGCTATATGGCATACTATCTGTGGATCCTGTGCTTAGTATACTGAATAATGACGAAAGGTGAGTCTGCTTGCTTCCTTTTTTTGGTAATTTTAGATTTTGTTATAATTCTAGACTTTTAGGAAAGTTACAGGATAGTTACAAAGAACTCCGTTTTTCCCTTTTACCCAGATTTTACTAGTTATCAATACTTACCCCACGTGCTTTCTCATTCATTAATGCTCTATGCACACATTTTTCTGAAACACTTGCAAGTACATTGCAAGCCCTTTTCCCCCTAAATTCTTGGCAGGCCAGGGCTGGGGTCGAACCTGCCAGCTCTGTTCTATGTGGCTGGCACCCTAGCCACTGAGCTACAGGAGCCAAGCCAACCCCTGAATTCTTGAGTATTTCCTAAGTGCAATGATCTTCTATATATAATCAGTATAGTAGTAAAAATTAGGAAATTTCCTGTGAATACATGACACACTAATCCATAGTCCTTACTTAATTTTACTAATATGTCTCAATCATGTTCTTTTTTGTACTTCCCACCTCCTATCCTTGCTCAAAGATCCATAGGATAACTCATTGTGTGAATCTGAAATAATCTTCAGTCATGGCCTTGACGCTATTTGGGATGAGATAGGGAGGATACGTTGAGATTCTGTAAATAACACTCCATTTCTCATTAAGCTTTCGCTAAGTTATTTTAGTCTCCGTTGATGATTTTTACTTTAATCAATTCTATGTTGGCAGTGGTCTAACTAGGTCATTCCTTCTCCATTTATTTTCTGGTATTCTACTGTAAGAGATTTCTATTTAAGTAATTAATTTTTGATGTCAGCATGGACTGATGAATTTACTCAATGTCAGTATTGTTTATTTTGAGACTCAAGTTTTCTCAGATGTGGCGAGCAGGCTCTGGATCCTTTCTTTTTTTTTAGAGGACCCTATTGTTGTTTAACATTTATTTTCTTGTGCATTAAGCTGTTTCAGTCTCATACTTCTAGCCCTATGAGTACCAATTTCTTTAAGTGGAGACTTTTGTTTAAAAACCAAGATCTGAGTGGTAGGTATGTTCATTGGCACTTGTTTGCTTTGCTTGTAGGCCCTTTTAGCCAGACTTACGCACATATGACCGGACACGTGTGTACACATTTACACACAAATGAACTCCTGTACATTTACACATGCCTGTCTGTACAGGAGTTCATAATGTGTTTGTGATTCCAGTTCAGCACCACAGATGCTGTTCTAGTTGTCTTCCTTTATTTGTAGTTTCTAGTAGAAACTTGACTTTCATTATCCACAGTATATCATTTGTTCATACCACTAGAAAACAAAAATCTAGTAACAGAAGTTAAGCGTTTGTTGGGAGGGGCGTTCCCTCCCCCCCTAAATCTTGCTCTGTCACCCTGGGTAGAGCGCAGTGGTATAACCTCAAACTGCTGGGCTCCAGCCATCCTCCTGCCTCAGCCTTCTGAGTAGATAGGACTGCAGGTGCGTGCCACCACACCTGGCTGATTTTTCTTATTTTTTGTAGAGATGAGGTCTGACTGTGTTGCCCAGGCTGGTTTTCAACTCAGGCAGTCATCCTGCCTTGGCCTCCCAAATTTGGTGCTGGGATTCATGATTCTTACCTGAATCAATTATTGCTGTGTTACCAATTGTCTGAGTCATTGTTTCTACATTTATTTTCTGGCATTCCTTCTACATTTTTTTCCAGGTGAGCCATTGTGCCTGGCCTCATTTTTATTTTAGAAGGAGGCTTCTATAGTTAGAAGATTGTGTTCCATGGTTACTTGGTTTCTCCCCCTTCGGTGTGATTGCATTATATATTTTACATAGGTCCATTTGTGTCTGCATTGCACTTCAGACTTTTTCTCTACCCCTATTGTTTAGATTTTTTTTTTTTTTTTTTTTTTTTAAGATGTGGGAAACACTATCATTGTTACCAATCAAAATTATGCAAAAAACTGTCAGGAGTATTATTTCCTGCTATCCCCATTCCTGTTTGCCTAGTCCTACCTGGCCTCCCCAGGGAACCTTTATTCTCAGTTTGTGGTTTATCCTTTAATTTTTTTTTTTGCAAAAATAAGTAGATCCATGTATATTCTGTTACCACCCTTTTCTTCTATAAAAGGTGGCAGAGGATATATACTCATATTTCTTTTTTTATCTTAACAATATGTCTTGGAAATCCAGATCTTCTTCATTCTCTCTTATTTTGAGATTTCCAAAATTAAAGACTGATGTTCCCATTCTACAATAGAGTTCCCTTGTTGAATACTGGATATTTATCTTGGTTACTGTATAGGAAGAGCTTACATTTTTCACATTAAAAAGAAATAGTGCAAAATAAAAATTTTAAATAACTTTAAATAAACTTAAACAGCAATCCCTTAATTATAGTATATAAGATTGCTGATATTGGCAGTTTGTGGTTATGATGACTTCCTCCTTCATTTACTTCATCACAGAGGCAGCTTAGGTTTAAAAGCACAGACAGGCTAATGACTTAGGTTGGGATCCTCATTTGGCCACTTATTAGTTGTGTGACCTTTGACTTGGTTTCCTCATTGTAAATAAGTATAGTTGTGAGGTTTTAATGAATTTGTGTAAAGCACTGAACATTGTTCATCATATGTTATATACTATGTAGAAGGTTGTCATTGTTGTAGTAAAAGAAGATTGTTGTATGAATTTATTACTCTAAAGCCTATAGAATCTATAAAATTTAGTCATTAGTGAGCGGTGCCCGTAGCTCAGCGGGTAGGGCGCCGGCCACATACACCTGGGCTGGCGGGTTCAAACTCAGCAACTCAGCCCAGACTAGCTAAAATAACAATGGCAACTGCAACAACAAAATAGCTGGGCGTTGTGGTGGGCACCTGTAGTACCAGGTCCTCAGGAGGCTGAGGCAAGAGAATTCCTTAAGCTCAAGAGTTTGAGGTTGCTGTGAGCTGTGACGCCACGGCACTCTACCCAGGGCCACAGCTTGAGACTGTCTTCAAAAAAAAAAATAAATTTAGGCTTATACTGCATGGCCATCGACATTAGCTAGCGCTCGCTCTACTCCCTGTAATGGGGAAGCAGCGGACTGCAAGAGACTGAATCGTATCTGCCTCTATTTCCAACAGACTGACGTTCAAGTTTTGCTCACAAAAAGAAGCCAGGGAAAGTTTATTAGTCCTTTTTTTAAAAAAGTGAATATAAAATTATAGCAAAAAAAGAAACCTGAACTTCATTGGCACAGCTGGAACAATCTGCGGCTGCAGCGGCGGGAGAAGAGATTTAATTTACTTGATTTTCTGTGGTTGTTGGTTGTTCCCTAGTCTCACGGTAATGGAAGCTGCACATTTTTTCGAAGGGATGGAGAAGCTGTTGGAGGTTTGATTCTCCCAGCAGCAACCTGACACAAACCAAGGATCTGGGGATCTGCACACTGTCCGGAGATCTGAGTGGGACATGCTTTTTTTGGGGGGGGGGGGATATGCTTTTGAAGGATGTGCAATGTTCAATCATGAGTGTGACAAAAACTGACAAGCACGAAGCTTATGTACTCAGTGAGTAGCATGTTTGTCTCCAGGAGACGTTTCATTTTGAAGACATGTGGTACCACCCTCTTGCTGAAAGCACTGGTTCCCCTGTTGAAGCTTGCTAGGGATTACAGTGGGTTTGACTCAATTCAAAGCTTCTTTTATTCTCGTAAGAATTTTATGAAGCCTTCTCACC
>CAUYPK010044329.1:0-47089 GCA_963574355.1 Loris lydekkerianus
GTTATACCAACCTCCTTTGAAATAAATTTTATCAACCGGGCATTTAAATTAATTGCCATAAAATCAACTTGCTCAAGTTCCAGGCTAATTACCAGCTGCATAATAAACATACTTCCATCCTGGCCCCCCCCCCCCCCCGCCCTCACAAATAAAGATTTCCAATAATGGCAAAAGTGTTTTTTTACGCTGATGGGGAGTTTGCAGGGATGAAAATAGTCACAAATTGCAGGTCTATTCCCAATTTGCATTCTGGCTTAAGAATGTTCCTAATCTGTTTAAATTCTAACTGTCCAGCTAACAGATAAGCTTGCCTTTTAAATTTGCCCAATAAACATGATGTTCCTGAGAGCTGAAATTTAGTGGTATGAAGGCTTTTGTAACTTGAAGGCTATTTCCATTGGGGATGCTTATCTTGCATAATGTACCTGGTTCTAACATTCTGTGCCTGACACCTACAATTCACTGCCGTGGGGGTAGTTGCCAACATCAGTGTTGAAATGCTTATTTTGCTGATTCACTATTCCAAGGAAAGTGTGTGTCTCATCCTAATAGCCAACAGGGGAAATGGGTGGCATCTTAAAATTGTGGAGCTAGAGGTCATCTGTCTACTGATTCTAAATCACAGCTTCACAGCTGGTTCTAGGCTGGCTGCAAAGGAGCTTGTTAAAAACACAATGTCATAGGTCTGGCCTTTGGAAGATTCCAAGGTGAGCCATAGGAATTTGACGGTTGCATGGCTCCCTTGGAGGTTATGATGTGCCATCAGGATTGGGAATCATTCTTCTAAGTCCTTTCTCTTATCCAATACAGATGATTCTGTCCTATTTCTATTTATTTCTCCAAATCACACACTAAAACTCCCGGGGTTAGGGAAAAAGTGGGCACGGGGCAGACACCCAGAAATACATACAACTTGGTACCAAGAGGCTAACAAAAACAGTAACAATAGAAAAACATGAGGGTGGTTTTTTAAATGTTAAATGCCTAAAATGAAATGGATATAGTAAATGTAAGACTTAACCTTCACAAAAAGTGAAATTAGTTTGATGGAAAGGAGTGTGAGAAAGGTCCAAGCTGCTGAATTTCAAAAAGTCACAAAGATTGGGAAGAACAGCCCAGCAGGCACTTCTACGTCAGAATCTGTGGGGAAAGGGAGCCAAGAGGAGCCTGGACGGACTGACCGTGACTGTGGGTTCTGTGCTGTTCTCCACGGTGGGCTGTTTCCACACTGCACGCAGCCTTGGTGCCAAATGGCACAGAACATCGACAAGCTGGTTAAAGCACTGGCCTGGCCAGGGCTGCATTCCCCATGTTGACCACAAAGCTAACACAATAGACCCCGACAATGCTCTTCTGAAATCAGACAGATTTCAGTGGCAGTCCATTTGCCAGCTGGACTAGTAACTCATTCTTTTAAAACATTAAGGCAGACTCACGTGATTTGTTCTTGGTGAACTCCATACTTACATATCACCTTCCAAAACGTGTGGGGCGACTGCCTGCTTATTTGTTTGATTGCAGTCTCTGAAACGTCGACAAATGTAAGAGAACTTCAGGAAGTTTCTTCCTAATCGTCAGACCCCCACACTATGTTCAGGAAAACAAAATCACAAGGCTTGCTTCCGAATTGCTTCTATTTAACTTCATTTTAATCAAAAGCATGTAATTAAGAAATTCTCTCTCTGGAAGACATCTAATAAGCAAATTCCATTATCTTTAACCACATAGTGGGAGCTGACTTTTCTTTTCTTAATGAATCCTGTGATGTGGACGTGGACTTGCATTAATCTGGCCACAGCAAAGCCCACTGCAGATGAGGATCAAGGGGCCTCCTCCCTTGGAACACAAACCCATAAGTGCAGGATGTAGATTTTATAATCCAAGAGTTGAAAAAGGACAAGAAAATCTGGATTTCTTTCTAGCCCAAGGGACTAGATATTATCTAAGTTTTAGGGCAACTGTATTATAGTGACACAGCTGAAAACGTGACAAACTGGAGCCCAACTTGAGCAAAGGATGACAGATACTATTTACTGTGCCCAACACTCTAGGATACACTTTAAATAAATTGCCTTATTTAAAATAATGGGATTATTATCCCTTTTTCACAGATGAGAAAAGTAATGCAAAGAAATTTAAAGTTACTCTAGATGACCAGGCTGGTAAGTGGGGAAGCTGAGATTTGAACTCAGGTCTGACGGATGTCAGTCTTCCTTCTAACCTCATGCCCCTCCTTTGGCTTGTGTTCATCTGAACTACTGAACAATCAAATGTGGAAGTTATTTTTCTGTAGTGAGTGTCACACGAAGTAGTTCTCATATCCCATATAAGGGTAAAATCTTTCAGATGTATAGATTCATAAATTACATATGTGTGGTACTATAATAACACACTATGTATATAAGAAAAAAATAAAATTATAAAAATTGCAAAATTCTATAAAAATTTAAATCTATTCTAATATTTTTTTCCCCACCTACTGGGTCCCCTGTATATTCTTATAAACTATGCCCTCCTCCCAATATAGAGACTGTTCTCTGCCAAATTTAATTAATTGTATGCTGTCTTGGTATATTCTTATGCAATTACTTTAAATTAGTAATTTTGCGTGAGGATTTGTGATTCCAAATATAATTAATACCAGGCAACACTGGCCACTTTTCAACCATAGGTGTCATTGACATGACTCTTGGAAAGGATCAAAGAGTAAAAGCCAAACCTAATTTAAATCCTATCTGATACCTGTGATAAGAGTTGCCTCCTCTTGATGGCCTCTGCAGCCACCTTGATGGCCTCTGCAGCCACCTCGCACCGTGTGAGAAGTAGCAACAGCATCACTAACAGACAGGGAGTGTGTGGAGAGGGATCCTGAAGATTAACAAAAGGGCATAAATCCTTAGGCTCCTGATGGCAATCCAAGTGCCATGCTAATGTAACTTAACTCACACCTTTCACCTGTTCTGTGGACTGTGTGTTTGTACTAAATGAGTGAAATGTTAAGAGTTTAGGCAAAAGCTAAAGAATTTGGTGAGTCAAAGTTTCTCTTTTTCTCCCACAAGAATCATTGATAGTGTTCCTAGGATGCTTTACATTTAGTTGGAACATAGTGCAGGCTATACTTTCCCACATTAAATTCCCACCACAGAAAGAAGAATTTTCAGAAAGAATAAGGACACTGTTGGTAGCAAAACTTGCCGGTGAAGAAGGGTCCAGTTGGGGCAAATATACTACAGAGGAAACCTTGGATGAGTGATGGTCCTCATGATGACACAATTCAATGTTCTCTTGTGTCACTGGAATTCAGTGCTTTTCAAATTTTGTTCAGTGGAGTTCAAGAAGGGCACCCGCTTTGGGGATGGGGGGGGCAGGAGAAAGAAGAGAGGGGCCCAATCCCCAATCTGCAACCCCCAATCTGCAATTCTGTTCTGGTCTATTTTTTATATTGGGGATCCTAGAGAATTCCATTCAAACAACAGAGTCAATTTTTAAAAATTAACCAAAGCCCTCGTATATGCTGGGCAATCTTCATTAGTAAAATATAAAAGCTTCCTGCAGTTCATTTTTGAAACTCAGGAAAGCAGATGAGTCAAAAATCAGATCTGATAAAACTCCAAAAGCAAAGAATAATGTAAACAAGTTCAACAAATTAATAATTATATGACTTCTAAATGGGTTCCAAGTGGAGACAGAGGATACTTGGATCACCCAGAATTTCAAACACAGACATACCAAGTTAATCCTCATTGAAAATGATCTCACTGGCAAAGTCCCCCAGCCTGGCACCCAGCTCAGCATTCATGCAGATGTATTGGATGACTGATGAGGGTTGTACTGGGGTTTTGAACTCTGTATCACAGATTATCAGTCTTTGTGGGAGCATCAGGAGCAAGTTCAAAGTAGACAAATATTCTAGTGTGTGTGTGTATGTGGGGGGGATGGGTTACAAAAATTAAAACATGAGAAAAGCCAGTGTCCTTGCTCTCAAGGGTTTTTCCTGCAAAATATATAGTGGAGAAGTGTCATTTTCAGTGGAGTGTGACATTTGAGCCTGTCAGGGCTGACAGTCTGCTCATGTGGGCCTTGTTAGCCATTTGCTATAGGCAAGACAGTAAACATGCTGTCCCAGGTAGTTGCAGCAAACCACGGTTACAAGCATAGACACGTAGAGACAGACTGCCACAAACCTGGGGATGCAGAAATTACTTTGGCGTCACTGACTCAGTCTCTCAAACAGTTCTAGCACCTGTGCTCCAGATGAAGCTCCTTACTTGGTCAGCTCAGCTCACACCAATCCTGTAGCTGAATTTACAACAGGAAACACACCTTCCTGCTGGGCAGGTCTACCCACATCTCATGACCACCCCAAAACCTCTGCCCATTAAATCATGTTCCTGAAACGTCTTTCTGTTTTTACCAAGATTATCTTCATTCATCAAGAACTAATTCAAATGCCCCCTTGCTCTTTAATCAGTTCTGTGTATAGTAATTTTACTCTTCTTCAAATCTCCTCATTCACTCAACAAATTGAGCACCCACTAGAGCCAGAAATGATTACAGTTGCTATTAAATGATTACAGCTGCCCTCATTAAACTGAAATTCTAGTGGGGAAGACCAGAAGGGCAATAGCAACAAATCTGTGCAGGTAGAGGTAGAGACAGAGAGAGAGAGACAGTAAATAGATGATAGATAGATAGATAGATAGATAGATAGATAGATAGATAATAGATAGATAGATAGATAGATGGATAGATAGATAATAGATAGATAGATAGATAGATAATAGATAATAGATAGATGATAGATAGATAGATAGATAGATAGATAGATAGATAGATAGATGATAGATAGATAGATAGATAATAGATGATAGATAGATAGATAGATAGATAATAGATAGATGATAGATAGATAGATAGATGGATAGATAGATAATAGATAGATGATAGATGGATAGATAGATGGATAGATAGATAATAGATAGATAGATGATAGATGGATAGATAGATGGATAGATAATAGATAGATAATAGATAGATACATGATAGATAGATAGATGGATGGATAGATAGATGAATAAATAGATAGGTGATAGATAGATAGATGATAGATAGATGGATGGATAGATAGATAGATGATAGATGGATGGATAGATAGAAAGATAGATAGATAATAGATAGATAGATGATAGATAGATAGATAGATGATAGATAGATAGATAGATGGATAGAAAGATAGATAGATGGATAGATACATAAATGGATAGGTAGATAGATGGATAGATAGGTGATAGATAGATGATAGATAGATGGATGGATAGATAGATATAATAGATAGATGATAGATGGATGGATGGATGGATAGATAGATAGAGAGAGCGAGAGAGAGAGAATACCATATGTGCTGCTGCATAACAATGTTTTGACCAACAATAGACCACATATACAGCAGTGCTCCCATAAAATTATAATATCCTATTTTTACTATACCTTCTCAATGTTTAAATACAGAAATATTATTGTGTTACTATCACCTGCAGTATTCAGCACAGTAACATGCTGCCCAGGTCTGCAGCCTAGGAGCAGTAGGTTGTCCCCCCAGCCTGGATGTAGTAGGCTGCCCCACCTAGCTTTGAGCTAAGAACACTCTGTCTGTGATGAAATCACCTGAGGACACGCTTCTCAGACTGTACCTCCATCGTTACGTGCTGCCTGACTGTATGCATGCACGTGTGCACACACACACACATCTTCCAGATATGTGTTTATATTTGTATATTGTGACCATAGGAAATGATGCTGGGGGGGACTATGAACCAAGGTAAGGGGGATTGGTAACGTCCACTGTCTGTGCCACTCACTTTCAAGATAACACCTTGTATTCTCATTCCGTTTCTAATCAGTCGCTGTTCAGTTAAGAATGTTAAGAGAGGAATGTACTATCTTTATATCTTCCACAATGCCTCGCTCAGGTCTTGCAACAGATGGTCAATAAATATTTGTTGAATTTCATCAGTTAAATGAGCTCCATTTGCTGGCAACACAGAGAGGAATTTCTACATGATACTGACTCATGATCTGGTTTGGACGCCACATAAAAACCAGAAACTTCGGGAATGGTTTGCAGCTGTCACAGTGACAGATACTAATTTAAGTAACAGAAATGTCATTTTGAAATATATATACATTTCATAGATTTTCTCCACCTTATGGAACGGTCCTGAATCCTCATTTTTTTCTTCTTTTTAAAATAAAGTTTGCAACTATGTTAAATTTGTTAACTATATGGATACTTCTAATTTCACATTTAATACTTTTTCATACAAGTAAATCCACAAATCATGGGAAAAATAATTCTAGGTGCAATCACGTCTATAGACGTTCCTTTTCTATGTCTTCAATTTCCATACACAACCAAAACTGAATGGCATGTTCTTTGTACTATTGTTTGCTCTAGGAACTACTAATAGTTACATTTTTAGCAGGTCAGTCCATTAAATATCTCTGAGTGTCCACAGCCACGAGACTATCAAGGGTGAAGAACGCATAGATCCAGGCAGTGATGAAATGTTGCGCTTGCTCTGGGGTGTGGTGTCCCGGCAGACAACGTGCTTCATCAGGGCTTTGTTCCCTCCCATCTCATTAAGATTCAGAAAGCAGAGCACCCTTCCAGAATGACCTTCGCAGGTGGTTACAGTAAACAGAATGTGTGTTCTGAAGTAAAACAAATGGAGATTCAAATTCTAATCCTGCCACTCACCAGCCAGGTGCCCTTGGGCAAGGTGCTCTATCTGTTTGAATCTGAGTTTCTTCATATAAAATGGGCATAACAATTAGAGCTGCAGTGAGAACAAAATGGTGTAAGATACAGTAAATGCATATTTAATGCCTGTGCATAGGAGGCTCTCATTATATTGTCACTGTTTTTATCATTATTTTTCAGATGTCATCGCTTTATGCTAAGCATTCGATAGGAATTTGAATAAGGCCCCTTCCACAACTCCGTGGAACTCAGAGTCTAAGTCTAGGTGGAGAGAGACAAACGAAAGCAGACAATTCCAAGCAGTAGATGAGCGCAGTGGTGGAAAGGTGCCCAGGGTAGTCTGGGGGTTTGGAGGCAGGTGGCCCGACAGGCAGCATGAGACGTCTTCCCAGCGGGCATCACAGAGAGAACCTGAAAGTAAATGGAGTTCAAGTGTGGGGAGAACAGAAGAGCAAGTACATGGAACAGTGTGAGTTAAAGCACGGAAGGAAGGCACAGAAGGGTTCGTGGAGGGAGTTACAGCCATCCAGTGTTGCTGCCCACAGGTCCAAGGCAGAAAGTGGTGAACACAGGAAGATGAGCTGCGGTGAGAAGGAGGAGCCGCTCCCAGGGTTAACTCACGGCGCTCTGTCGTGGTCAGGATCATAAACACTACCTGGTAGAAAATGGATAGAAAAATGCAACTGAAACATTTCAATACAGAACTGACATGGCTGTGTTTGAGTAAAATATTATCACTCTGGTGGCCATGCAGAAAAGAGATTGGATGAAGATATTAGGAAGAAGAGAGACACGATTTCAAACGAGGGCATGGTGGTGAGCTGGTATAGGAGGTGGACTTCGGCTACCTACCTACACCTTGAGTCAAGCTGAAGTCTGTTTGCAGTACTGAACAAGAGCTTTGAAAATGATAACACCTAGTTTCAGCAGAAGGTAGTTCTGCTTTCTTTAATGGGACTCCTAACGATCATTGGAGCAGGGTCCCCCCCACCTCAGTCAAAGCCCCGGCAAACTGCGACTGCCAAGACGAAGCCCAAAGCTGACCACTCACAAACTCATCGACTCATTTTAATGCCAAAAGTCATGCCCAAGGATAGAGCTTAAATATGCTAATCAGACATGTGATACATGAAGAAACATGGTCGCCAGATCCGGAGCTGCCAGAGAAACTCCACCTCTACGTGCCATGAATTCAATATGAGCATCAAACCTTCTCTTTCTATTAAGTCCTCCCTCCCCCCACCCAGCCCTTTGTTGGAGAGCCAGTCGGGTTGCTCCATAACCAGTTACCCAGAACTGTCTCCTTTTTGTTCAGTCAAAGCACTTTCCTCCATAAGCCTTGCCTGTATACACACCTCCTCAGTCTTGTTCCAATTTCTGCTAATTGGGGATTAAGAAGTGTGAGGTTGGTAACAGTGGTAGGAATAGAACTCAAGAGTCCAGAGGTAATTAGGTAGGGCTGGATACAGAGAGGAAGGGGTCAAAGAGAACTCACAGGTTTCTACCTAGGTGGTTGAAATACATTGATTAGAAGGTCCAGGGGATTGTAAGGCCCCAGCAGAGGTTGGATCATTATCTATCCTCCAGGGTCCTAAAGTACGCTACAATTATGACAGTAGTTGGAGTGGAAATTTGTGATGAAAATGACATTGGGTTTCCATAGCAATAGTGTACCAGGCACACTGTGCTACAGCTTAGTGCTGATCACTCTCCCGAGGTCCAAGTTTTACACAGAGTAAATCCATGCCTATGTGACGTGGCAGTGGGGTGGCTGGGAATACGGACTCACACCCCAACCTTCCACCTTTCACGTAACACTATAGGAGAATAACTAATAGCCCCACTGAACAGGCCTGGAAGGACAGGCTTGTCCTGGGGGTGGAGCCAGCATCCCGCCAAGCTCTAACAGGGAAGCAGCATTCTCTGAAGGGAGTGTGAGGATCTAGGCGGTTTGTTACACTGGCACAGGACTTGGCCTCACCCCTAGACCTATCAATTCCCAGCCCACCGTCAGTGGTGCCAACATTAAGTGCTCTCTAATTTATTATCCCTTCCTCTCTTAACACAGCAGACTATTAACAGTCCTGACCTGCACAACCATGTGCTCCTCTTCATTCAAGCAGTGATCAATGCCCACAATAGATCTTTTTTTCTGAGAAGTTTCAAGCACCTCAGAACTTATCGCGGCAGACGAGCAGCTTGAACTGTTTAGTCCTGGAGCCTTGACGTGGTCCAGACAGAGAGTGTCAAGGGGCTGCTGTCGTGATTGAGTCTGCTGATGGATCCAGGTGCCACTGTGACTCAGACCCTCAGGATGTGTCTTCCTGTCACCTGAAGGGGGGTCGCTGTGCACTGATCTCTCCCCACTAAACAAGACCGAGCTGGCTGAGTCTTTCTAAGGGGTTCTGTTACTTTCCAGCATTGCAAGCAAACTCAACCATCCTGAACTTCTGACTTTAACACACAGATTGCCACACTAGGAAAAAAATGTTTCCCCTGGGGCCACAGTGTTTTATTAGGTGAAGGGACATGTGACTTTATATGCTTCACAAGGCCTTGGGCTCAAAACTAGCATAAGTTAAATACAACTCATGTGGCTGTTAGTGTGTTAAAATCCATCCTTCCTGTGGGTATGTGTGAATGTTCTAATCCTCTAAGGGCTGGAAATGCTGCCCTTTCTTGGTCTAACGAAGCCTCTGCTAATAAACGTGTCCACTGAAACGTGCTACTTCCATACAGAGGTTATTGAAAGTACAAGCAGTACAGGAACTAAAACCAGATCCATTCCATTTATTAAATTCTACATTCAGCTGCACTGGGAAGGCCATGTGTTTGCAATGATACTTTTAAGGAAACTCTTTCCAGATAGCACATAAGGCAGAGACCAATCCAGAGTTTCGACCTTAGGCTCATCCTTCTCACCAGCTACCTCAGGCCTTCCCGGTGTTGGTTCCTGCTCCTCTGCCTTCTGACTCTCTTCTTGGCTATTTTAAGAAAATACAGAATTAACCCAAGTACACAACTAGGAAACAGCTTGATGTATCACCTCTGAACTCCCCGGTGGTGAAATTATTTTCACAGTGGCCTCGCCAACCTTGTACAAGTGTGAACAAAGGCACCCTCGTGGGGACAGCAGGCTCTCTGTGGTGTGAACAGGAACAATTGCAGAAGCACAAAGAGATTGCTCGGTAGTAAGACTGGGCTAGCACTGAACACACTTTCTATGGACTTGTATGCTTCTTAGAATCAAGAATTTAGGGCAAAATCACGCGAGGCTGGAGGCAGGAAAATCTCATATAAAAGCAGTTTCAAGGATACAGTCAGTTCCCTGCAGAAAAGAAGAGAGAGGATGATGCGGACAGATTATTTAAACAGAGTGACTGGCGTTGGGTTCTGTGAGCAAGGGTCTGACAGAGCCTGTGCTAAGCACATTTGCAAATGGAACGGGAGAAAACCGCTTGCATCTTTTGCTTTTGTCTTTCAGTCTTGAGATTTTGCTTTTGAAATGCTCCAGGCACTGCTGGTGATGTTTGTGACACATCCAGAATTGAGAGTGTGTTGACATTTACATTTCAGTAACATTTGCAAGATTAATTTGTACTTTCCAATGCCGTATGCGATACAAAGAGCTTTACATCTGCCCCGAATAATCATGGTTTTTACAATCTGTAGTTACATGTAGAGGCTACAGATTCAGGTGGGAACCTACAGGGTTCAGGATTTGTAAGCTATAGGGTTCCACAACTTGCAACTCCTGAGACTTGAAAAGTCCCATTCAGAATTTCCAATCCCAGCATAGAGCAAAGAGTGACAGGTAACCAGTCTTGGCCAGACATGCACAGCTGGGTCAGAGATGTTATCCAAGCTGTGGCAGTTATGGAATGAAGCAACAGTTTTCTCTGCCTCTATACAGTTATATTTATTTACTGAGGTTGAAAGGCTACTTTGTCCCATCCAAGTACTAACCAGGCCCGACCCTGCTTAGCTTTCGAGATCAGACGAGATCGGGCGCGTTTAGGGTGGTATGGCGGTAGACAGGGCTATTTTTTCAAACATACAAGTCTAATGTTAATTAAACTCCACGTTTATTAGCCATCTTGTGCATGCCAAGCAAAGTAGAAGATACATAAGCACAGTTAAGCACGAGCTAAGCATGCTGAGATGATGATCCGTGGGATACTAGCAGAAAGAAATACTTTATATGGCATTGAAACGTGAGTGCCAATATTTTAATTCTAAGAATTGTTTTAATGGATGTGCCAGAAAAATGTTAAGTGCAGTTTTATAATTGTTATTATTTGTAGTGGTCCACATTTAAGAAACAGTGTACTGTGCCCAAGAACACCAGTGTCCTATAAAAGACTCTCTGTTGCTGGACTCAGGATCTTGCGATCATTAGTCAGACATGGTTGATTAAAGGAACATAACTATATTTCAGATTTTGAAATGTAATTATTGGACAAAATAAGTAAAATGTTACTGGGAATCCACCTCTGAATGTAATAGATTCCTTTTTCAGTTCACGTAGGCTCGGAAGAATATAATTTAATGCTGAAATGGAATAGGTTTCAATACCAGTTCAATCCTTATTACCTGTTAATGCATGTCGGGGCTGAGGAAATGGACAGTGTCCTGTTGTAGCAATTACTCTCCTTAGTTAAATGCCAAAAATTATACAGGAATCAATCAACAACAATTATGTTTTCATAATCTTTCATCTGACTATTAAAGAGATCCTCCTCCATTCTATGAGTAACAAGGAATTAGAAGGGACACAAAGGGCCACATTACCAAGTCACGAGAGTGATTTTCAGAATCTGAGAACTGTCACCAACTGCACAACCTGGAAAATCTTTACGAAGACTTAACCAGTGATATTTAATTATTAATTAAACTCAATATAATCTTTCACTTAAAGGCACCCGGTTTGCACTTCTTTAAAACTAAGTCAAACTAAACTTGTGCATTTTAGGCTTTTCCCCATCACCTGTGAACAGAGACCTGTATCTTCTTGCCAGACTTCCGTGAGAACATATTAAAGTAACTTCGATGGGGCAAGTGGAGGGACAGACACTTGATACTCAGCCAGATTACTACCTTCATTTCATAGCAGATTGTGAAGTGCATAGGTGTTACGAATCTAACAGCATTGGAATAGCAGATGAATACTTGATCCAGTTTCTAAGTTGTCTCTGCCAAGTCCAGCTCATTGTATGCTAGATTGCACATTGGAAAAATTGTATTCTGTACTTAGAAATTCACATGAAGGACTAGTAAGAACAGGGCTTGAAAGTGGGCTCAGATGTGTTGATGAATGTTGTAAAGTGCTTTATTTATTTAAAAAATCCGCACATATTCTGGTTAAAGTAATCTGTATTCTATAAGGAGATGACAGAAATAAAATGAATTTGCAAAAATTTGCCATAGAAGAATGACAGTAAGACTGTTCCCAAGTCAAAAAAAGGAAAGGATATGGATTCATAATATCCAGTTATTTTTTGGTAGAAGGTCTTGAAATTATTTCCCCTGATAGCTCTAACACATGTTTAAGAAAAGCCGGTCCTGATACATGTCTCTCTTTCACAAAGATGTAACATTGATCTGTTTATAGTCATCATGGATATTTTTATTTTCCCTTCTTTAAGTAGTCCAAAATATGTAACTAAATAAAAGAACTCACTTGCTCTTTTTTCTTATAGGAAATGGTGAATATAACAAGATGACGAGGTTCATAACCAACTAGTATTCCCCAGCATCCTTTTTACAAATCTTAAACATCCCAAGATAAATTTTCATGGTCTGGAAACGTCAGGGCCAGTCAAGAAGACAAGAGTCACATGAGGCCACATGAAATTTACTATAGGGAGCTGGTTCCCAGATGGTGGAGGGCGGAATGGGCAAAAGGGATCACTGAGGCAACTGTAAATACAACAGCAGGAGCAGCTGTGATCCAGGGAAGGGGCTGGAATTACCACAGCGGAGAAACTCAGAGAAGAACCCTGCGGAGCTAAAGCTCCGACCTCTGAAGAGGAGCACGCCCCACTGTTGCTGTTCCTTCTGAGAACGTGCCAACAGGCTGGCTGTGAGGGTTCTGAAAGAGGGTGGAGGTGGACCCAACTGCCACTGTGAGGCCAAGGTCACTGCAGGGACAAAGCTGAGAGGATCAACAAGAAAACAGGGAGAAGGAAAGCCCTTCTCCACCTCCCCAGACCCCCTCCAGCATCCTTACTGGCAGGCCTTTACAGGAGGCCAGCTGGCAAAGGAGAAAGTTCACAGAGTCCCAGATCACCCCACAGACCTCTGTATAGAGGGAAGATTCATAGCTGAAAGGTTAGCAGCGTAAAAACTGGCACGGTGCAAGGCTGAGCTCTGAGCCTGTCACCTGGAGGACGGTGGCCGCCTCCCGGACTAGCAGGTGGGCACCTGTGCTTGTTTTGTTCTCAGACTTATGTCCCAATGCCTCAAACAGAGTCCTGCACACAGTAGGCACTTAATAAATCCTTGTTGAATCAAGAACTGAAAGAATGAAATCCAATCATAGATGTCTCTGATTGTAGAGTCTATGACATCGACTTCTTTTTACTGTCACTACGACACCCACTGTCTTTGAGAGGAAATAAGACCGAGAATTACTTCCTGCTTTACAAATTTGCGGGCAAGTGGCCTTGGCAGCCCATTTTATTAGTGTCTCCACTGCGATTAGAGTAAACGAGCAAGAACTGATAACATATCGCCAGTGGCTAATGACTTCCATCTACCTCTTTTCACAAAACAGAACAAAATTTTACCCAGGGACCAACTCAACACACACACAGTCCACATTGTATTTTTTACTTAAGTAGAGCCGCAAATGAAAGAGTGATCATTGTTGCAAGAATCTTTGAAATGTTCAGATGTGCTTATTTTCCAAAAAAGAACAATGTACATATATGACTATTAAAACCTACAGAAATATAAATGATGTCAGTGGCAAATATCAAGTCGCAAATGAGCTGTGCCCTTCTTACGTCCCTGGAACACACCTTGCCCTTGAGAAGACTTGTCCCCTAACCTCTTTGTTTGCTTTGAGGCATGCACTGCTGCACAACAGGCCCGCTGTTTTTCAAAGCCCTGAAACACCAGTGCCATCCTCATTTGCATTTTTAAAAAGAAAAAGAAAGTTTTTAGATTAAAAAAAAAACCCTCAAACTAATTAATTCCACACAACCCCAAGACAATCCATTGGGGTACACATGCTCTAGCTGCAAGAAGATAAGCATTTAGACTTCTGCCATCAGCCCCAATGGGCTTAAATGACCTTTCTCCATGGTGTCACATGTGTGGCAGAATACCAAATCCCATGCCCCCAAGAGAAGTAAGCAGGTCACTGAAATTTGGCCCACCTTTCACCCAGCACCAAAACTTCAAGCTGCATTAATTTTAGCAGTAGCTGGGCTTGTGTTCTATAAGACTGAATGGAACTCAGTAGAACTTCTTTGGAAACTTTGCCTGGTTCATTAAAACCTGTTCTGATACCTCCCCCCCCCCCCACATCACTTTGATGTTTAAGGCCATGAAATGATGTTGTGGCTTCCCATGGCTCCTTTCGTCAAAACTTGAATGTCATTTACTGATTCGTCACATTTCCTGAAAAGAAAAGCTGGTTGTGGGCTGATTCTCATTCTGGAGAGGATGACGTTTCTCCTTCCTCCTTTACTCCTGGGGTTATCTGAGCACACTCTGGATTTCTGATCCAGACAAAGAAGGCACTGGGTTATTTTACCTTCACTCACACCCACCTATAGCAGATGTTATGACAGTTACAGTATTAATGCCAGAGTCTCACGTGGAGGAAGGAAGTGTTGGCGTGTGATCTGGAAAAGCTTAGGTGGGGGTTATTTTTGCACCCTGGGGAGGAATGTTAGACCAACATACGGCTTTAGACATGAGTGTCTCCCCCTTGGGGCCCCCTCTGGGGAGAAGCCCCCTGAGCACACCATTTGCCACTGCACTAAGCAAAGCTGACTTGCTACAACAGATCAGGACAGGTCATTGATGTGAGCCACTGAGCTATCTGAAGGCAATTTGCATCATCACTCTCCCGTTCCTGCAACAGAGACCCTTTCTCCTTTTTTGCCTCTTTCTTCTAATTGACCTATGACTGTTTCTTTTTTTTCCTTTGCTTTGCCCTCCTCTGTCAGAATATTTTCTGTTTCATGATTATCCCTATTCATGTTATCCAGGATTAATAGGTTATGGACCCTTGAATATAAAGCAATCTTTAAATTGTGGTCCAGTTTTCTATGGACCTCCAAACTGGTAATTCTAAGTGATAAAGGAATTCTACAATGATTTTATTACAATAACACAGGAGATTGTGTTTTTATCTCTTTTAGATGAGTTGTGTCTTACCGCCAGGGTCATCTTCCCTTTAGATCAGGAGTTCTCAAAAGTGCAGTCTAAGGAAACTTAAGAGATTATCAAGATCCTTTCAGGGAGCCTGAGAGCAGCATTTAAAAATAGTAATATTAATACACTTTTGCCTATTTCACTCTTTCTCTTACCTGCATATGGTGGAGTTTCCAGAGGCTGCGTGATGTGCGATACCACTAAAGACTGAATGCAGCAGCAGATATGAGAAATCAGCTCTCTTTTGTTAACCGACATTAAAGGAATTAGCAAAAGTAGAAAGCCAATCCCATAATATTCACTGATTTCTTTTGTTTTGGAAAATACAGCTAGTTTTTATAAAGATATTATTTCTAGAAGAGTAAATAAAACATGTAATTTCTGTTAATATCTTATGGTTTATTAAGTTTAATATTGTTATTTTAAATAAACCAACCAAAAAATATTTAAAAATAATTTATCATTAGATTTAACCCACATAAACAAAAGCTCTCTGGGTTCCTCGGTAATGTTTATGATGACAACTACTGTGTCACATGATAGCCTGAGCAGTGAGCATCAGCCTTCACGTTAAGGGTAACTTCCGTGAAGTATGTATTTTATAGGAGAGATTCAATAGGTCAGGATAAGCCCTAATAATTTCTACTCCAAGCTAATCTAATCTCAGCTCATCACTTCCATTGCCTACACACACAGTCCACTTATCTGGAGCCCTTTTCTCCAACTCTGTTCCAGCCCACCCACTTGTACCCCACTGCCATCCACTCTGGACATCGCCATCAGGGTGCCCTTTTAGGAATAAACTGCTTATCTTGTCTCTCCTTGTCTAAACCCTCCACCGGTTGCCCACCATGGTCTGCAAGGTCACACCTGCTGTGGCTCTGCTGGTCTCCCCGTCCTCTCTGGCTATCCCTGCTGGTCCCAGTGGCCTCCTTACTGTCCCACCCACACCATTCCTCCTGCAGTAGCGCTTCTCCCTTGCATATCTGTGTGACTTCATTCACCCCCAGGTCATCTCCTCTGGGTTCTCCTAAAATAGTGTCCTGTCCCCATCCCGCCCCATCCTTATTCTTCTTTATTTTCTTGTTGACATTTCACTGCCTGCTATATTATATATCACTTGAATTCCTTTATCTGTCTCTCCAGATAGAGTGAAACTTCCCTGTGGGCAGAGACTTTGACTGTCCTACTTACCACAGTGTGTCCAGGGCCTGGAACAGTGCTTGGTACAGAATAGATGTAAGGCCAAACGCCTCTCCATCCTTGTAGTCCTGTGTTAACAGCATGCTACATCCTACCTAGTTCTGGGATACCAGGTACTGGGATATTGAATGAATAAAACACAGTCCAAAGCCTACACTGTCAATCAGAATGAAGTCAGTCTTAGAAGGGAAGGGCAGGTAAGGAGCATGGGGGGGAGAGTGTAAAAGGATAAAATGATTTATTACAGCAAGGCAGTTCAAGGAAAGCTTCATGATAGATAAAGGGAGTAAATTGAAAATGTTTAGCAATAGTGGCCATAGCCAGAGACAGCCATAATTTCTCTTGGTGCCTGCCAAAATATTGGGTATATCATGAAGCTTTCAAGAGTAAAATCCATCCTTCAAAATCCAATTGAAAATAAGAAGGACAGGCTTGGCCCAGCTATCAGAGGGTCAGACATAGGCCTGCCCTATCGTTCATCCTGGGCCCCCAGTGATGCCATTAGGGACCCAGGTTATTTCTCCTCATCTCCATTCTCTTCTTCACAGAGGCTGCTTACTCCTAAAGCTGGTCCCCTCATAGATGTGCAAGGCTGCTGGTGGCCATCAGTCCCATGTACCATTTTGTTCACATCCAGCAAGACAGTCCTTTCCAGAAACTGTCTCCAGGGTAATAATATTCTTTTCCAGAAAATTTGCCTCTAGCAAATCTTTCATGGCATCTCATTGCCCTAAACTGTCTTTAGACCTGAACCTATGACTGGGGAAAGGAGGATGGGCTCACCATGGCTGTAGTACTATGGGGAGACTAAATTGGGGCGACCACCATGGTGTCCTCAACAAGGAGTCTGTTGTCTTACACCAGTCAGGGAAGTGCTGGGACTTCTTTCCTAGTCCTGGATCCCTAACTGCAATTCTCTTTAGCTCTGCAAAGCAAAACAACATTTGATGAATGAGCACTCCTATCTCCTACTGCAGATAGGTAAACACTCCCAGATTCTTAAATTGCTTAATCTGCAGCAGTTTGTCTGGACTCACCATCTCTCTCCAACAAGGGCCCCTTTACTTGGGGATAAATGATTGCGAAGATATTCTCTGGCTCTTGTGTTAGAAAATAGAGGCCATATCTTCATTTAATTCTGCCACTGCCTGAAAGAAGGTATTAATTAGTGTATTGCAGTTGACCAGCTCCTGAAGTGACCCTGACAGGTGGGGTATTGATTCTTCCTCCCTCTGCCTATGGGACCTTTGCTGACCATGGAACATCTTAAGGAGTCATGAAGTGACTCTGGGACTTAATTCTCTTAGTCACTTTCATGCTGAAACTGCAGTTAGTTTCTTCTATCACAGACATGATTTTACAATTCACAATTCATGTTATTCTATCTATTATATAACGAGTGTACTCAATGGATATTTGCCATGTGGAGGGATCTATTTCGTTCATCCAAATAATTTAAAGCTTCTGAGGATGCTGAAGGAGCACTGGACACAAAACCATCTCCTGGGAGGTCTGAGATGGCTTGGGAGCATTTTGCAGGGTGCCCCTTTGCTGAGGTGAGACCTCCAGGAGAAGCTGCACTTCGAGGGATCTCAGAGCATTCTCAGTGGGCTTGCAGTCACAGTGAAGACTTCCTCCACCTCTGCTGCAATCTCCCACTTGGGTCTTTGTTGCTCTTTCCTATTGGGGAAGGATGATAATTCTTTCAAATCCATAATAGTTGCCCTTATATGAACAGGAAATTTTTTTTTTAATTTTTTAATTTTTTAATTTTTTATTTATTTTATTTATTTATTTTTTATTTTTTTAGAGACAGTCTCACTTTGTCCCCCTCAGTAGAGTGCCTCCAGCTCTTGAGCTTAGGTGATTCTCTTGCCTCAGGCTCCCGAGTAGCTGGGACTACAGACGCCCAGCTATTTTTTGTTACAGTATGTCCAGGGCCTGTTTTGAACCTGCCACCCTCAGTATATGGGGCCGGCACCCTACTCACTGAGCCATAGGAGCCGCCCCCTGGACACGGAATTTTATATAAGCTGTCTGCTTCTCTTGCTGCTCCTTTTTGTTTGTTTGTTTGTTTGTTTGTTTTTTGAGACAGGGTCTTGCTCTGTTGTTTGACTGGTGCCTCAAACTCCTGGGCTCCGCACAAGAAAAAACTCAATTCAATTCATGTTTGGGGAGAGGGGAGGAAGGAGGCGGAATGGTGCACTCCCACCTAAGCAGCACAATGTAAGGGTACATGGCACACCTCCTGGGTGAGGGGCACAACTACAACAGGAACTTTACCTAACAGACAAGGTAACCTAATCATTTGTGTCCCCATATTAATTTGAAATAAAATCAAAAAATAAAAACAAAACAAAACTCCTGGGCTTAAGTGAATCTCTGGCTTCAGCCTCCCAAGAAGCTGGGACTGTAGGCAGGAGCTACACCCAGCTAATTTTTCTATTTTTTGTAGAGATGAGGTTTCACTCTTGCTCAGGCTGGTCTTGAACTTCTGACCTCAAATGATCCTCCTGACCACCCCTGGCCTACTATTATAGGTGGAGCCACCATGCCCAGCCCATGCTATTCTTTTCTAACACAAGGAACAACTAGTTCAAATTTCAATAAAATATCTCTCTTAGCTTGCACATTACCAACATCATTTTTTACTCAGAAAAAAAGAGAGAACATGTTTGCTTATAGTCCTGACCATGGCCCATTCTGTTCTCTTGGGTCCTAACAATACAGACTTTAGAGGATTGCTTTTTTGGACATTCTTTAATCCAAATATTTGTTCAAGACACTGTAAACATCTCATGTGACTGGATACCAGACCATGCTATTAAATATCAACTGAATCAGCACTGTAAACATCTCTTGTGAAATCTCGCAGACAGCAGTTTGGAAGTACAGGATCCTGGGTGAGCCACGATGTAGCCCTAGAGAAGATCTGAGATGATGGCTTTGCGCTACGCAAAGCCACAAACAGAAAGAAGGCGACACCCATTTGCTTGACATCCAGATCTCCATTTAATAAAATGAAACAGGCCCAATTCCATTGGGTGCAACTGCTTGCCTATTTCACGTTTAAAGTTCATTAGTAAAAACAGAAGAAAGGCCTTCTAGGGACAAAATCAGGAATGCAGAGATTTTTTTTTTTTTAAGTCATTGCCCTGTTCACGGTTATGACAGTCTTTCAGGCTCTTTCTGTTTGCTAGAAAATTTGTTAAAGATGACCAAATCAAAGTTTTTGTACCATAAACTTAAGTTACCACTTGTAAAGTTTAGCCAAAAGGGGGATTAAAAGACATAGCCTTAGAGCTGGAGACATTTTCCAAGCACAGACAATTCCAAAGGGAGAAACATCATTCAGCGTCATCACTGAGCTGTTGCTACTAATATCTATCAGTATTCGTCTATTGGTTTTGATGTCTGAGTTGTCTTGAAATCAGACGAGCCAATAGTTTTCCAAACTGACATAGAAAATGGACAGTACATGGATATGTCTTGTTACTTGTATCAACGTAACTTCCCTTCTATTTTGCCTGCCAATCTGACATGTCACTCAATAATAAAAATTCAAGACTTGAAGTTTCCTCTAAGTTTGTCATTGGAGACAACTCTCTATGTTTCTACTCATTTAACATCAAAAGAGAGAACCTCATCACGGCCCCATGGTGTTTGTACCTCAGGCCTAAACAGAGACTCATTTAGAAAGTGTAAGAAGGATCTGGGCCTCGGTGATTTGGAGAAAGAGAAAAAATTACAGTGATGTATTGTCCAAACCTGCCTTTACTCTTGGTCCAGTAGAGAAGGACTCACCCGGAAGCCCCCAGCACAGTCTGAGCACTTCTGATTAACCATTCTGCACCTTCTCCTGGAATGTCAGTGGAGTCACTACACAAGACTTTCTGGAGATCTCATGCCACAGTTTACATCTTTCAAGCTTGATGCATGGAAATCTGCCACTCCCAATTCCTGTGCAAATTTTTTAACAACTTCTTGGTTCATCAGAGTGGAGATTCGAATGTTAACTGCCCTTATTTGTTTGAACCAGCTTAATGTGGCTACACTGACTTCATTAAGGACAGTTTTCCTCCTTTTCCACTGTAGGGCTCTGCTTTCTTTACCATCTCTCTCCAATTACTCATGTTTATGTTTTTGGATGTGGCTAACTGTGGTCTTGCTAACACCAAAATATTCTTCCGTTTTTCTTTGGCTGCTGCTTCCCAGAAAATACAGAAGATAAACCTTTTCCTTCAATGCCAGCTCTTTGAGTTCTTTCCTTTGAGCCTCATGTCTTGATTATCTGTAAAATTTTTCAGTAATTGTAGGATGTACTTACAATTCAGACCAGTCTTTCACACTCAAAGAAATCTTCAGCAACACGTGATAACAATAGGATGTTAGGCCTAATCCAACACATTGTAACAATAAAACATGAAAAAAGAATGTATGCTAAAGAAAAAATATATAACCCTAAGAGGCAAAGCTCACACCTTCTACCTCTCAGTATAGGGTAGACTCAACTGATAAGTTATAGAGGGTGAACTGATGTTGCATTTCACAGTCCAAGTGGTCAAGATACTATTTATGGAGGTGGTTAATATGTAATACGTAGAAGTCAGTCTTCCATTGAGTACATGTACTGCATGTCTGGTCTACGAAAATTAGGTCAACTTAAGGAGATGGTCAATGTAGGGAGGTGGTCAACTATGGAGGTTTCGCTATATTACATACTTCTAATCTTATACTAGGATGTGTTGGCATTTACCCAAATTAAATGGTTGGGAGCTTTACAAAATTCACAAGTATCTGGACAAAGTATTCATTTTATTAATTAAGGTCAGAGATCCATGAATATATTGGTCAAAGATCCGTGATACATTTACCAGTTCAGGAGATGGGCTTTAGTTCAAATTCTACAGTTAACCTACTCTGTAGCCTTAAGTTAGTCAAGAGAGAATTTTTGTTTCAATTCCTTTATTTGCTAGGTGTTTTAGTTTTTCCCTCATTCAGTAATTATTATTGAGTATCTATTATATGCAACGAGGATTAATACTACCTCTCCTAATTATTAAGATGGATGTGATAGTGTGAGTGCCTTAGGAATACACTACATATATATGGCACCTGTTTCATATGATTTTGCTGACTATTCTTTAGAATATAAGATACACTACAATTATGTCTCTTGGATACTTTTGGTGCAGTCTCATTGGGAATTAGAAGCATGACCCGGGACCATCTCTCAACATGCTTTCATCTGTTCTCCTGTGTTGAGTGTCCAGTAGGTGCCTAGCCCTGCATAGGAATATAAAAATGAATAAGACACCATCCTTGTCCTCAAATAGCTCACAATCTCCTATTAGAATTACCATCAAGTGAACAACTGCAATACAATGGGCTTTTCTAAGACTTTTCTCTATCACCATAAGCAATGGTCAGGTATAGTTAAGAAACCACAGATGGTAAAGCTTCCTTATTTTGTAGCAAATTTAAAATGTTTGAAGGAATTACATGCTCGAGAAAAAGAAACTCTCCATTTGTCATCAATTTGGAACAGTTAAAGAAATCAAAACAGTTAAAGAAATCAAAATCAAATCACAGCCTTCTGGAAACTAGTTAATTCTCTGACAACTATTATCTTACATGTTTCTTAACTGAGGGGTGAATTTTGTCAAGGCAAAACAATGCAGAATAAAGTTGGAAATAAAAAGACAAGAAAATTAAGGTGTTAAAGCTCTAAAGATTGATATCCAGATAGCTATTTCCAGGAGGATTCAGCCTCCTAAAGACAGCCAAAAATACCACCTCAGAATTCTCTCAGGGTTCCTCCGAAGTTCTGCAGTTTGGCCCTTCTTATGATACACCAAATATTTTATTAATTTATGATAAAATAACATCAGAACTGACAACCTCAAAGATGAGAAAGCAAGTGAATTAAAACACCTTGAAGAAAAAAATTGCACATTTTCACTCTTACTAATAAGCCACTATTTTGTTATTGAAAAAGCAAGATCTCATTCATATTGGAAGGAGATAAATATTAATATTTGTCTTTTCAAAGATAATGGCAAGAAGGGATGAAGCAAATTTGGAGGGAAGAATTAAAACTAAAAGACAAAATATTAAGGGAAAATTATAAAGTATTCAGATGCATTAATAACCACATGGTTTTTATAATTACCAAAAGCCTTACTCACAGAGTTTCTTTTTAACAATAAGGCCATCACTGTCTTATAGAAGAACAAGACAGTTATTTTTCCAGAACACTAAACATTCTCAATGTCCAAGAACCATACAGGGGTTAATTATGCTCATGACTGTGATCTCTAAGGCAAACCACTTGATTGGCTTACTTCAATATAAATAAATTTAGGAAAAGTTCTTTGGAGTATGAATTTTCCATCTCTACTCTTACCATTGCATTTTGTTAAATTACTGGTTGCTTGGTTTCCACTCAGTTTTCTCGTCTATTACACTGGGGTGTTGAATCACCATGAACTTGAGAAGAAAGATTGCTTATTTCCTTTGAAAAATTCAATACGTGTCATATTCAAATAACACGTAGTATTCAAATAATAACATATTCAAATAATAACTAAATTGATTTCTAAGGCCAACCTGTGTAATTTTCAAATATATGAAGAGACCTCAAAGAGTGAGATTGCTTTTGCCTTATAGGCATGATTGCAGATGAGGTCTCCATTAAGACTGTTTTCAACCTTTAGAAAATTTTAAATGACACCCTAATAATAGTTAACTCCAAAAACACAAAACATTAATTTGACACTAGCCAAATAAAATGTAGAGTTAATGTATCACAAAAAACACTAACACTTTCCATCTATACTGCCCCGTATCCAAACAATAATAAAAATATTTACAAAAATAGGCAATCTCCCACATCTAGTGTTATTGCTATAATAGGCAATATGGTAAAAATGCTTGAGAACCAAAGAAAATGCTATGCTTGACTTGAATCACATAAGCCATGGCACATGGCTCTGTGAAGTCTTCCAGGAACTGTTGTGCATGCCAGTGTGCGCAGCCAATACGACAGGGAAGAGGACGAAATTTCAGGGATGCCAGAATGACCATCTGCCATGTCTGCCCTGCTAGCATTTTGTGAGACCAAAGAATCCTCCCTAGGATGGCTCTGCTTAAAAGTAGAATATTGATACAAAAGCTGGCAGGAATAAATCAGCAAGTTAATAACACTAGCCGGAATAGCACTAAGCATTAGTAGCTGGCCTCTTGGAAAGAAAATAATATATGCATCTCATGGGCTGTTGTGAGAGTCAAAAATTAATACACAGAAGGTACTTAGAATAGTGCTTGCAGGTTGTGTGTTGTCAGTAAATTTTATATATACTTACACACATATCTATCAATAATAGTTATGCATATTGAACAGAAGGTGGTTCTGTGGTCCAAAGAACACAGGGAAGAAGAAACCCACAGCATTATGAAGCTCTCTCCTACCCAGTGATACTAGGGGAAAGGTTTACAAGAATAAGTTACACCCTAAATTACACTCTTAGACCTTACTTGTTCTAGATAGGCAACCATGACTACCATTGTATACTTAGACCTCTCCCTCCCCCAGCTGTTAAGGTCTGCGAGTGTCACCTGAGGCTTTGGTGTGCCAATTTCAGTATAAATCTCTTATCTAAAAAGTGTCAAATCCATTAAAGTAGTATTTCTTTACTTTATGAGAGAGGGGTGTTTCAAGGGATAGTCCCAGGCATGTCTATTCTCAATAATACCTGAGTGTATTTTCAGGTATTATTGAGAATAATACCTGAAAATACACTCATATACACCCTACAGAGCCTGTGCAGAAGTAGAAAGGAAAGCATACAAGACTTTAGAAAAAATAGTCATCTAGACAAATATAAACACATAAATAAATAAAAGGCATCCTCTTCATTTTGTAATAATTAAAATATTTTGAATGCAAAAGTGTATGAAATTCTTTATCTACTGAGCCGTGGCTGAATCTTCTGGATGAACATTAAAAACACACAAAAAATTTCTCCAATGAATAATCATTTTCAGACAGCTCTGTGCACAGAACATTTTTAACTCAAGTCAAAAGAAAAATAAAAGTCAGTTTTATCTCCTAGCAGAATGTTCTTTTTTTTTTTTTTTGGGGGGGGGGGGTTGCTGTGTGACATGAGATCTGCTTCTGGGGAGGTTTTATACCCTAACAAGTATGTATGCACTTAAGACAAAAAAAAAAAAAAAAAAGAGACCCATGCACGTGACTTAGTTTGTCACAAATGTTATCTCAGCACAGGTCTCTCCCTAGAAGCCAGCTGAAGGTGATCATTTGCCAATTTGGAGGAGCAGATAGCAAGGACTTTAGCGAGGTGTACCCCATCTTGATTACACTACCATATTGAAAATCCAAGGAAGCCCCAAAGGGTCCACAGCCTTGACAAAATTCATCTGGTCATGTTGCCTGAAACATTAAAAGCCTGGCTAACACTTCACCTCTCCTTCTGGAACCTTCTTTAGTTCAAAGACTCCATACTCTACCCCTTTTCCTAAGCCCTTTATTCTATTCACATTAGCTTTTGCAGTGAAAGAACATGCTTGGTACTAGTTGTTTAAAAAAAAGAAAGGAAGGATTGAGATAAGCATCCTTGAGAGCATAAATAACAAATTGTTATTTTGAAAGTTGCCTGAGAAAGTTGTACATTTTGAGGCCACTATATTGATATTTCTCACAGATGTGGCCCTGAAGAAAACCTCAGGAGACATCCCTGGCTCCACACCCCAAAACAGAGATTTGAGAACAACAAGAATGTTGCTATCTGAGTTACAGCCACAATAAGCCAAGTTCACTGACTCTGAGATCCTAACTGATAATGAATACAAGTCAACTTACAGAGGTTTCTGACTGCACAAGTCCCCTTGTTCTAAAAGAGACATAGTTTTGAAAGAAACCGAAAAAAAATCAGTTTAGTCAGTATGTCAGGTCAAGTTACATAAATAGGGACGTAAACTATCATATCCCTATTTATATCTATATTTACTTAAATGGGCTAAAGAGGATGGTGGATTGACCTTCCCATTTTTGTTTGTTCAACTTCTTAGCCCAAGCATGTGCAGACCACCCTGGACTGTCTTGCGATTCCTTTTCTTACCGAGTCTCTCCCATTATCTCTCAATCCTCTGTCTCTTCTTCGCTTCCTCTCTCCACCCCCAAGCTCTTTTTCGCTCTCTTTTCAGAATATGGTCTGAATTAGTCAGAATTAACTTGTCCAGTGATTCCTAGGAAGTCTGTATCAGATACGATTGAGAATATATTTTATTTTTGATATCCTTTCAAAGTCATTTGAAGTTATACCTAGTGAGTAGAATTTGAGTAAATATCATTTAAGGTCAAAACAAAATATGACTGTAAAGTCCTAACCAGGTTGTGATACTCATATTTTACCCCTTTCACTGTCTAAAACCCTATGTAGCACATACTTAATAAATGCTAACTCTTATTTTAATGAAGTGTCTAAAATCTAAAACTTATGGATAATAGATTTTCATCTCATGGATCATAAACTAGTTCTAAAGACCATTCTGAGAGTTTTAGAATAAGCACAGACTCTCTCTGTGTCAACTTTGGGTAGAATAGCACTCATTTTATAATGTGGAAATTCTAATGCTTAAAAAATCTCATTACTTTAAAGCTACATTCCTACTATGTCTATATACCCATTGATTAAATCTGGCCATTTGCAATAAACTGATTTATCCACCCTAACTTTTGTATACATATATCCGGCACTCCTGCTACTGATTGAAGCAGACTAATTCATAATTTTCATTTTGGTCTAGAGTAGGGGTCAGAAACTTTTCTGTAAAGGGACCTAAGGATAAATATTTTAGGCTTTGCAGAACAAAGTAGTAAAATTGAGGACATTGTAGATATTTATGTAACAAGAAGAAAACAACAAATTTCCACAGATAAATGATTGATAAAAATTCGAAATATAGTCCTAATAATTACATAAAATGTTTTTTATAATACAGGTCTACAACAACAAAAGAAATGGTTTTAGGAGGGATAACCTTTCATTTGGCCCTAGTTAATACTTCCCATCAACAAATTGATTGTAAATGTTCACCTGTGAAAACCATTCTTTGCTTCTGGGGTATACAAAAACAGGGGCTGGGGCAGATGTGGTCCTAGGCTATAGTTGGCCAACCCCTGGTCTAGCAGTGAGTCATCATTTGACTCTCCAAGGAGAAGTGGAAGAAACAGGGCTGCATGTACTTTCACTCCTTTTCTTTATGAGGTAAGGACTGATCTCCTGGACGTCCAGTATCCTTGACTGTTTCCAAGCCCATCTTTTAGGCACTGTGAGTAGAGACTAATTGCAGGGAGGTTAGATCAACTAGGAGGCAATGTTTCTGAATACTATCCTCAAAGTTATGTTTTATTGATTCAAAGACACAAAGTTTTGGCGTGGGCCTGGTGGCTCACACCTGTAATCCTAGCACTCTGGGAGGCAGAAGTGGGTGGATTGCTTGAGCTCCTGAGTTTGAGACCAGCCTGAGCACAAGAGAGACCTGGTCTCTAAAAATAGCCAGGCATTGTGGCAGGTGCCTGTAGTCCCAGCTACTCAGGAGGCTGAGGCAAAAGAATCACCTGAGCCTAACAGTTGGAGGTTGCTGTGAGCTATGACACTACAGCACTCTATGGAGGGGGACAGAGTAAAACTCTCTCTCTCTCTTTGTCTCTCTCTCTCTCTCTCTCTCTCTCAGAGCACAAAGTGTTTTTTCCCCACTTTTTAGTATCTTTGAAATCCAGTTGGGCCTTCCAATCAACAATTTAATTTAATTGGCAGGAATTATTTTTTTTCTTTTTTAGTGCAAATAAAACAATGGAGAGACTTATAATCCATGACATCTTCGCTTCTGTGTAATATAGTAATAATTGTCCTTCCAGGCCGCCGTGCAGTTCCCCCTGGAGTCTCTTTACCTCCGTCTGAGTAACTACCTTTCTCATTAGAGTTTGTGTTCTGTTTCTTTTTCCTGTTGCCACACAAAATGGAAATGTCATTCTCAGTGAAGGCCTCGAAGGAACATTAGGAAACTAGCATTTTGAATTACTAGGTAGCTGGGTGTAATGCGGCCTTTTTTTAGGGGTGGATTTTCTTGTAAAATTAGACCTTACTTTATTTTTAAAAATTAAACATTCCTTTCCTTTCCAAATGACTAGAAAGAGAGGAGAATTCCAGAAGGTTAGTGCTTACAGCACACAACCTCTGCTGGATTAGCATCCCTGCAGGAGAAAAGCCCACCCGCCTCCCAGGCTGGCGCGGTGCCCGGTTCCCTTGACAACGGTCTCTCTAAATCTGACGCCAGGCGCCACCTGGTGTCCACATCGAGCAAACACAACTGAAGGCAAGGGAGTGGGAAAAGGATTTGGGGAGTGCAAAGGAAACGTAAGGATATCCCAAGATTGGAAAATAATGAATAGAATCAGGAAGGCGGTCTCTCTCCAGATGAGGTGTTACATAGGGAAGGCATGAGATGGGTGGTTATGTATGTGTGTGTGTATATATATATATATATGGTTAGATGCAATGTAACTGATTTAAAAAAGTTAACGTGTAAAGGGCATCAGAATAGAAGTCCGATGTCCTTGGTATAATTTCTTGTTTTGCCATTGATGAGCACATTTTCCGTTCTCTGGCAGACACTCCGGTAGGCATTTGAGCCTAACATTTGGCTATGAATGCTCTGCAAAGATTATTCCATCAAATCTCCACCACCCAAGAGGGAGACATCAGAATCCATTCAGAAACTAAACTCAGGAGGTTAAATACCTCGCCTGAGGTCACACAGGTAATAAGTGGAGGAAGTGAAATACAAATGTTTTACTTGGCATGAGCCTGCTACACAGTTCGGGCTCCATAAATGTTTGTTTAGGGAGGAAAACCCGCGTCTGCTTGATGCCAGGGTGAGCACACAGCCTCTCCCCGCTGGATTAGCATCCCTGCAGGAGATGAGTTATGAGTCAGCATTCAACCTCTGTGCGCGCTGCCACCACTCCCGGACCCTGAAACAGCAGAGTCACAGCTCAGCGCGTCTGCCCCTCCCCCTCCGCTCTGCTACCCTGCAGTATTCCGGAAGTGGCCTTTGGGGCAGAACTCGGGAGTTTAGCTCCACGGAAGGCCTGGCTCATCCTCTTAGTCAAGGGGCACGAAAGCAGAAAACACAGACAGCCCTTCGGAAGCCCTGATCCAAGGCTCAGACCCACGGCCGGGCAGTGGGAGTGTTCTCACCTAGCCATGGCAACAGCAAGGTTGAAAAAGTCCTCTACCAATTTTATCTTTTGTGATCCCACGGTCTCACCTAAAATCAAGTGATTTGCCAGTAAAAGTAAGGGGTCCCAGAGCTATTTCCACCACCCCCTGGCTGTCTGCACTCTCCAGCTTTGTGCAAATGCCAAGAATTGCATCACATTTCTTCAGCCAGTCACAGGGTCCCTGCAGCCCTCCCCACCACCCCCAGCACCACACATCTCTTGAGCCAGAGATGAATCACAAATGAAAGAAAATGCATAAACATATGGAGGAAACAAAACCCTCCTGGAAAGCGGCGGAATTTATTTTCACTCTCCAGGAGCTGTCCTCCAGACTTGCAACCTCTACCTTCTCCAAAAAGTATCAGTAAGTTCAGAATTACTTTCACCTGGCAAATGCATGATTTGTGCCACTTATATTTTATATCTATTTTCTCACTTAAGACTTTTCAGAGCACCACAGGAAGAGCATTTCTCTCTTTTGCCATTTTAATCCTCGACAGGCTTAAGGTTTGTTTGCAGAGACTCATAAAGACAATAATGATAATAATTTGAATCCCAGGAGAGCTTTGAAGTAAATGAGATCCTGTCTACCTAAGTTGCATGTAAGCACTGTCAGTGCGTCAGGGTTCAGTCAGGAAATCAAGGCCCTGTGGAATGGGCTGAAAGGATTTCCTGCAGAAATTAGACTTTACAGTAAACATGGGAGGAGCTGAGAAACTGGAAGTCTAGAAAGGGAAATAAAAGAAGCAAAGCGTCATTAGCCAACGCACCTAAAGCCCGGACCCCAAGGGACAAGTTGTTTTCCGGCTCCAGGTCTTGGTCCTCCCTTGTAATGGTGAGATCCTGACTACCTGAGTGCAAATGCTGGATCCTCCTCTTCCACACGGTATAGTCCTGGCCAAGCGGCTTCACCTCTCTATATCTCATCTCCTCATTTGAAAAGGAAGGATAATAACAGCACCTATCTTATAGTTGCTGTTATTTGAAAAGGAAGGATAATAACAGCACCTATCTTATAGTGTGAGAATTAAATGAGATGACACTTAGATCAGTGCCTGGATCACATACACGCTCAGGAAACACAGCAAACTTCATCATCTAAGGAGAACGGCAATATTTAAAAGAGATAGACATCAAGCAGTTGGAATATGATATAATAACTGTTCATTGTAAAGACAATGTGGAAAATGTTTAAAGGTTGAAAATGCTAGAACATATTGAAGAACAGCCAGTATAGCCAGGGAATGGTTCTGAGGGGACTGATGGGAACTATGGCTGGAAAGACTTGACTATCATGGGAACAATACCCAGCCACAACCTGCCCTTGAGGCTGATGTAATGAGAGACAGACTTCTTAAAGGTTACCTGGCAGTTTGTAGACCACAATGGGAGGACGGGGGTGGAGATCCAACTACAGAGACAAAGACTAGTTTGATAGTTCCTGCAATAATTTTGGGACACAGTACTAAGGACCTAGATTATAACAGTCAGGGTGGAATTTAAGAGACAAAGTAAAACATGTCACATGGCAGAACTAACAGATTATAGAAATTAATTGGACATGAGGTATAATAAAGAGAGATCAAAGATGACTTTTAGGTAAAGGAAGTCAGAGAAAAGAGTTTACCCATTGGTAGTTGACTTTTGAGCATATGCTTTAAGTGAAACAACTTGTAGTGAGGCCAATTTTACCATAGTTTATTTGATATAAACAAGAGTTATGTGACTATGACATATTTTCTGATAAAAAAAAAAAATCACCAAACTTCCAAATAAAGATCCCAAATACATCTAACATTAAACATTGAAATAAATGTGAGCCATACATCTATTTTAGAAATATTAATAAAAACAAATAAGATAATAATTTATCTAATTATTCCAGTTCAGAGTTGAGGGTAGCAGAAGTCTACCCCAGTGACTCAGGGCATGAGATAGAAACCAGCCCAGGAAAAGACACCATCCCATTGAGGATGCACTCACACACACCTCCACACTCACTCACGGTGATCATCCCACTGTAAGACGCACTCATGCATACCTCCACACTCACTGAGGGTGACCATCCCACTTTAGGACACACTCACGCACACCTGCACACTCACTCATGGTGACCATCCCGCTGTAGGACTCACTCACGCACACCTCCACACTCACACATGATGGCCATCCCGCTGTAGGACGCACTCATGCACACCTCCACACTCATTCATGGTGACCATCCTGCTGTAGGACTCACTCACGCACACCTCCACACTCACTCATGGTGACCATCCTGCTGTAGGACTCACTCACGCATACCTCCACACTCACGCACGGTGACCATCCCGCTGTAGGACTCACTCACGCACACCTCAACACTCATGGTGACCATCCCGCCGTGGGACGCACTCACACACACCTCCACACTCACTCACGGTGACCATCCCGCCGTAGGACGCACTCATGCACACCTCCACACTCACTCACGGTGACCATCCCGCTGTAGGATGCACTCACGCACGGTGACCATCCCACTGTAGGACGCACTCATGCACACCTCCACACTCACTCACGGTGACCATCCCACTGTAGGACGCACTCACACACACCTCCACACTCACACACGGTGACCATCCCGCTGTAGGACACACTCACGCACACCTCCACACTCACACACCGTGACCATCCCACTGTAAGATGCACTCACACACACCTCCACATTCACACACAGAAGTGTGGTGTGGACATGCCAGTGAACCTCACTTGCACATCTTTGGGGGGGTGGGAGAACACGCATGTAGACATGGAGGAAACATACAAACTCCACACAGTGGCACTGATTATTTTTCTTGTCAGGATTATAATAAAATAATATTGAATGAAATGGCATTATCTGAGGACTTGTTCTATTAGCAAATCTTATTTTTAAAAATGTATGTGTGTATATATCAAAAGGTAAATGGATATAGATATATAAAATATCTTGACCAATACGGATTTACTCTGTGACTTCAAGGATGTTTAATAGAAAGTCTATTAGTATGATTTACCATATTGCCAATTAAAAATGAGAAAAAATAAACATGCATGTCAACAGATGCAGAAAAAAAAGATAAAATTCAACATCCATTCATTAAATTAAAAAAAATCTTAGCAGGAATAAAAGAGAGATTGCTTAACATAATAAGAAATGTCTTCTAAAATTTACAATACATTTTATACTCAATGATATAACATTAGAAGAATTTCTTTAAAAACCAGAAACTAGAAAAAAAACGCCCTCTATCACCATTTCTATTCAATATTCCACTACATGTTCAGGCTATAAAGAAAGAGCAATAAAAACATAGTAGAGCAATAAATAAAATATATTATTCCCAGATGATGTGGTCTACAGAGAAATTATTTAAAATTAATAAATCATAAATAATTTATAATAATTTTCCCTGTAAATTTGCAGAATATAGGATCATATATAAAACTCAAATGCATTTCTAAATGACATCAAAAGAGAAATGTATATTTTAAAAGATATCATTCATAATAGTAGCAAATATATATAAAAGATAACAGTAATAAATTCAAATCAAAGATGCAAAAGACTTTTAAAGAGAAAATTTATTTAATATTAAAAGATAGAGACATCCCAAATAAATGGAAAGATATATAATGTTATTAATTAAAAGACTCAGTATTATAAAGATGTCAATTTTCCTAAAATTCACTCATTGATCCAATATAATTTTAACTGAAAATCAAAAAGTTTTCATGAATTTAACAATATGATTGTTTGCTGGGCACGGGGGGCTCCCGCCTGTAATCCTAACACACTGGGAGGCCAAGGCAGGTGGATTGCCTGAGTTCACAGGTTTGAGACCAGCCTGAGCAAGAGCAAGACCTGGTCTCTAAAAATAGCCAGGCATTGTGGTGAATGTCTGTAGTCCCAGCTACTCGGGAGGCTGAGGCAAGAGAATCAGGTGAGCCCAAAAGTTTGAGGTTGCTGTGAGCTATGACTCCAGGGCATTCTACCAAGGGTGACAAAGTGAGACTGCCTCAAAACAAAGCCAAAAAAACCAGTATGATTGCTAAATGTAGAGTGGAGACCAAAAACTATGGATGTAAACTATTTGAAGAAGAAAAATGAGATTGAGGGATTTGGTCTATATAACACCAATATTTATTATCTATCTATAATAAGCAAGACAGTGTGATATTGACCAGAGATACATAAAAGACAAGACGGAAATCCCCAAACTGATCAGGCACATCTAGAAACCTAATGCAGGATATAAGTATTATAGTGTTACAGGTCATTGGGTAAAAAGTAAACTATTCAATAAATATTTACAAACAAAAGAGTTCTCTCCCCATGGAAACAATAAAAATATACCCCGAATCTTACACTGTAAACAAATATAAATTTCAGGTGATTAGAAACATGAATGCATAAAAACAAACTTTTAAAAACTAGAATATATTGACCACAGGTATTTGGCATTCTCACACAAAACACAAAAATCACAAACCATGAAAGGAAATACTAATAAACTTAAGGTATTAAAATTTCCAATTTCAGTTCATTACATATCATAAAAATAAAAAGATGGACTAAGAAAACATATTTGCAATGCATATAATTACAAAAGTGCAGTGTTCATGATATGATAATATTAAAGAACTCAAACAAGTTGATAAGGAAAAAGACAACTCAAATGAAAAATGAACAAATGATACAAACAAGTAACTCTAGAAAAGGAAACCCAGTGGCAAATAACAGTATAAAACGTCGCTCATATATGAATAGATGTTGAGCAACTGGCCGGTGAAAGGACTCGGAGCGGATCTGTAAGTCAGCAGGGCCACTTTGAGGCTCACCACTGCTTCTAGTAGAGCTGAAAGTGAGCATGTGTGATTTCCAGATGTGGACCTCAGAGAGCACAGTATTGCTCCCAAGTGCTTCTGGAAATTTGTCAGCTATCATCTAACTTCAAATTGTAAAGTCTACCTGTAGTTAATACTAGAAGATTAGCAATTGTGTTTTGAAAACAGGAATGTAATGGATTGTATCTTCTTAGCTATATAAAGAGTGAGATTTCTTTCTACCTTTGCTGTTAGTCAATTTCCTGTGATGGGCATCACATTCTGGTTTAATATTTATTCAGTAATAAAATTGTTTCCCTTTTCTTAAACAAAAAAGGAACTAAAACTCACTAGTAGTGAGGGAAATAAAAATGTAAATGATGAGACATCATTACATATCCTTAATAAAAAATAAGAAAATCTGACAATGGCAAATGTGGGTGAGGGCAGGAAGCAGCTATAAAATTTCATACATTGCTGGTAGAGTGTAAATTGATAAATCCTCTTTGGAAAACAGTTTGGTACTGTCTAGTAAATTTGAAGAAACATATAACCTACACTCCAGCAATTCTCTCTTCAGTTGTGTGTGTGTATACCTCAAAAAAATAAAAATAAAAATAACACTCTTATAATCATGCACCAGGACACATGTATCCAATGTCCATAGCAGCACTGTTTCTAAGGGCAAAACTCAAAAATCATCCGAATGTGTTTCAACAGTAAAAGAATTTGAAATAACTACAGAATATGAATACATAACCCAAACACAATTGTGCCCTGAAGAATTAACCTTACCCAAACAGATGTCTGGACTTTACCCTCAGCTAGTGAGAGTTGATCTCCAAGCCCTTGAAGTGTCATGCCTCATAGGAGCATTTTTGTTTGCCAAGGGGTCCAAGCCACTGAGCAGGCTAACAGTATGAATTATGGTGGGGGCTTTCAGCCAGCTGGTGCCCACTCTATCTTTGGAAGGGCTGAGGATAGTGTTTAGTCACACACCAGTCAACCATGGAGCGACAATAAAAACTCCGGACACCAAAGCTAGAGTTGGCAATACTTTATGCATATTGTCATGTATTGCTGCTGGGAAAGTAATACCATCTATAACTCCACAGAGAAAAGATGACTGAAAGCTCCACATTCAATAGGTTCTTTGACTCTGCCCTAGTTATCTCTCCCCTTGGCAGATTTTAGTCTGTGTACTTTCCCTACAATAAACCATGAATGTGAATATAACAGATTTCAAGGAGATAATTGAATAACTCAGTGAATTATCAAATGTAAGGGTGGTTTTCAGAACCCCCTGAAATTGCAATTAGCATCAAATATAAGGGTAATCTTGTGGATTGTGCTCCCCCCCCCCACCAGCTTTGCAATAATGTTCAGAGAAAGAAGCAAGTTACATACATGCACACATACATACAAACATATGTACATACATACAGCATAATACCATTTATAAAAGACTCAAACCAGGAAAAATAATGAAATCTCTTTGTGCAGGTTATATGTTGTCCAATTTTAGGGAGAACTTTCTGTGTCATAGCCTTTGTAAACAGTGCCTTCCCAGACTTATGCAAGCACAAGCTGCTCAAATGGACAAGAAAATATTATAATATTCTCAGTAACAGTATAAAGGCATGTACATGACTGATAACCTCAAAGTTAAGGACACTTGTTACCTCTTTGGTGGAGAAAGAAGGTGGCATACCAAGAGGACTTCAACTATAACTATATGATTTCCTTTCTTAGTCTGAGGTGATGGGCACATGAGTATTCTTTATATTCTCTACATTTTCATATGTATAAAATGTTTCATTTATGTAAAACTCTATATGGAAGGAGAAAAAGGTGGAAAATAACTCAGAAAGGGAGAAAAGGTCAAAGATAGCTATTATCAGAAATTTTTCTTAAAGGAATTTTAAGTAGGACACAATGTTCAATAGTGCTGCAAGAAAGCTAAGGATGATAAGAAGTGATTTGTCGACCTTCTAATTAGATCATTTTTATTCTTCCAAGAGCAGTTTCAATGGAGCAGTGAGGGCAAAATCAGATTGCAAGAGGTTGAGGAGAGAAGAGGAAGTGATGAAGTGGAAACAATGAATGTTGACACCAGTGTCTGGAAGTTCAATAGTACAAAAAAAGAGGTGGAACAGGAATTGTAGCTGCAAATAATGTCATGGTTGACGGTAAGAGTCTTTTTGGGTTTGTTTTGTTCTTAACAAAGGAGGGATTTGAAAGCTGATAGTAGAAAGGGAAATAGTAAAGATTGGAAAGAAAAAAATGTAATTTCATTGTCATTCTTTGGGGATAATTACTCTCATGTCTCATGTATATCCTGAGATGAGATCATATGTAGTAGTTGCAAGTGATTTAAAGTTTCCTTAGTATATCAGCAAGTCTCCACTGCCCTCTACAGAAAGTTAAACTACCAACTATCTACATATCAGAACATCTTTTTGAAAACCCCATTACAGGAATGCAAACTCAAGATATGCATGTGGTTTGCAGAACTTAATGAAAACTGAAATAGAAGGTCTCTTTGACTATACCACCTCCTCACTCCCTAACATTGGCACAATGCCAGACAGAGGATTTCGCTGGGCTCATGGTTTCTACACAGTGAAAGTGAATTGGAGACAGTCATCCAGCTTCCTTAACATTTGGAGATGTTTCCCAGGAAACCCATTCCAGTTTCACCTCATGAAACAACACTGTGTTAACAGCAAGGCTAGACCATCCAGGGTCAGGTAGACACAAAGAAAGAAGGCAGAAGTCATAACAACCAGTATGCAGATTTCTGTGTTCCTACACCCCAGGGCACCCAATTGGAGATAACAGCCATCTACAAAGCTGAGCTGGTCACCTTCAGAAGCATGATGGGGAGATGAACCTAACTTACATGCCTAAGCATCTAGTCTTCACAAGGAGCAACTCCCCCAATCCCTGACCAGGCACAGAGATGTCCACCTCTGAAGAAGCAAAGATGCCAGACCTGCTTAATGCAGGAAAAAACATATCTGCTCAATTCAGTCAAAAGCCCATTCCATGGCTTCATCCTGACAGGCAGGCAATCATTAACTGTGCATTTCCAAAGAACATAGCCTCTGACCCTTCTGGTCCAAAGCTCAAGCAGGGAGTTTGACTAATCTTAGGGTCTAGCCATGCACCTTAGTCAAACTGAGATCTCAGATAATCCAAAATTCAGATAAATTGTTCAGCCAGAAGATAAATCCTGTGACTGGCCTAACAAGAAGCCATCACAGTACCTAGCCAGCAGCTCTGTCTGATAGTAGAGCCTAGTCAGAGTTCTTGCCAGACACCAGAGTTTAGCAAGCAGCCCCACTTAACAACAAGAGCAAAGGCAGCACCTCAGCCAACAAGGGAGCCTACATCAAGCTCTGCCTGACTGGAATTTTCTGGAAATTTTTAGCTTGCCTTTCCAGAACCACCAGATAGATTAAAGAGTGAAAGTCTATCCCTGCCAAGAACACCTGAAAAGCCCAGAATAGAGAATTATCTTCTCAAATGTGAAAATAACAGTGCAAGGACACAAGGATTATGAAGAATAAAAGAACCATGACCTTGTCAACAAAAAAAAGAAAAGAAACCAATACAACTCAATGATGAACCCTCAAGAAATAGAGATATATAAAATGACAATAATAAGTCAAAATAATTCTCTTAAAGAAATCCAATGAACTCCAAGAATGCATGGATAGAGAATTAAACAAATTTTGGAAAATAATGCATGAACAATGTGAGAAGTTTTACAAAGAAATGGAAACCTTAAGAGAACTTAATAGAAATCCTAGTGATAAAGAATACATTGACCGAAGTAAAAAATGCAATAAAAAGCTTTAACAGCAGATCAAGCAGAAGAAAGAATCATTGAGCTAGAATACAGAACATTTCAAATTATCTAGTCAGAAGAGCAAAAAGTCAAAAGAATGAAGAAAGCCTATGGGAATTACAGGACATCATCAAGAGACCAAACTTTCCCATAATAGGAGTTGAAGAAGGAGAAGAGGGAAAAGGGCCAGAGAACATAGATAAAGAAATAATGGCTAAAAACATCTATAATTTGGGGATAATGCTAAAATCCAGGTCCAGGAACACAGACATCAACCCAAAGAGCAATTCACAAAAACACAAACTATCAAAAATCAAAGACAAGGTTTCCTTCCCCTTTTTCTGGAAAAAAAAAAAGAAAGACAAAGAATAAATTCCCAGAGCAGCAAGAGGTGGGAAGCATATCACATGCAAAGAGGTGGCAATGTGGATCTCCCATCAGAACTGAAGGAGAGAATGGGATGATATGACTAAAGTATTAAAGAAACAAAACAAAACAAGCAAACAAAAAACCCTGCCAACCCAGAATACTTTACATAGCAAAGCTGTCTTTTAGAAAGGAGAAATAAAAACTTTCCCACATAGACAAAAGTTAAAGGAATTCATCACCACTACACTTGCTAGGTCACTATTGAGTTTTATTGTTTCTTTTGACAGTGTCATGGTTCCTTTATTCTTTTTAATCCTTGTGTCCTTGCACTGTTACTTTCACATTTGAGAAGATAATCCTCTATTCTGGGCTTTTCAGATGTTCTTGGCAGAGATAGACCTTCACTCTTTAATCTATCTGGTGATTCTGGAATGGCTAAAGGGGTTTCTTAATCTGAAATAAAAGTCTACAAATTAGTAATGTGAAATATACAAAAACACAAGACTCAATGGTATATGTAAAACAGACATATTTAATGTACTTTAGGACTATAATGACAGTGTATAAGGAAATTTTATTCTTAATATTTTAAATGAGGATTAAAAGACAAAAAACTAATTTGGCAAGGAATACACATATAAAATGATGTAAACGCTGACACCAAAACATAAAATGTGGGTTGGGGAGAGTAAAAGTGTAGAATTATATGTGATCAAAGTTAAGTTGTTAGGGTGGCGCCTGTGGCTCAAAGGGGTAGGGCGCCAGCCCCATATGCCAGAGGTGGTGGATTCAAACCCAGTCCCGGCCAAAAAACTGCAAAGTTAAGTTGTTATAGCTTGTAATAGGCTGTGTCAAGTAAAAGTTACTCTGTGTAAGCTTCTTGGTAACCACCAAGCAAAATTCTTCACTAGAAGCACAAAACAAAAATAGAAATGATTCAACACCCACCACTACAAGAAACCATCAAACCAGCAAGAAAGGAAGAGAGAAACCAAGTACCTACCAAACAATGAGAAAATAATTAACAAATACATGAAAATTAAGGAACATGCTCCTGAGCAACCAATGGGCCAATGAAGAAATTATAAAGGAAATTTAAAAATACTTGGATGGATACAAACAAAAATGGAAACACAACGTATGAAAATGTCTGAGGTACAGCAAAGGGCACATGATGGGATAAAGATAGTCTCTTCAATAAATGATATTTGGGAAACTAGATATCCACATGCATGAAAATGACAAAGAATTAAATAGGACCCTTATCTTAAGCCATATACCAAAATCAACTCACTTAATTAAAGACTTGAACGTAAGACCAGAAATTGTAGACGTACTAGAAGAAAAAATAAGGAAACACTAGACAATATTTGGTCTAGGCAATGAGTTTTTGGATTTAACCCCAAAAGTGCAGACAATGGAAGCAAAAGTAGACAAAGGTGATAATATAAAACTAAAAACCTCCGCACAGCAAAGAAAACCATTAATGACTGGTTTGGAAAAATATATTTGTAAACTATACATTCAATAAAGGTTATGTCACATCTCATTCCTGACACCACTTGGTCAGAGCCCAGGACTGGCCAGGTCTCGGGCCCAGCTTAACTAGGTTCCAGACACAGATGCTAAGTTACCTTGCTCAGGTCTGTTAGGTGCCTGAGGGCTATCTACTTCAGCTGAAGAGAGAGAGAGAGTCTTAGAGACAGTAAAGCAGTCTTCTTAGAATAGATAGATCTTAGTCTTTAGCAGAGCTTGGTAAACTTCAGCAGAGAGGCGCCATGCTTGCGTTCTGCAGGCAGAAGAGGAGACAGAGTCAGAGTAAGCAAGTCTGTGATAGAATGCACACGCTCCCAACTGCCTGCTCCTCCAGCCTAACATAAGGCTGATCTCATGCCTCCCAACACCACAGGTGTAGAGACTGCCAATTCACCACCGCTCTCATCTCGTGAACTCTCATGCTTTTTAGAAGAGCTAAATCCCTCTCCATGCCCTTTCCACCAAGGTGTTCCCTTAGTGAGCTATAGGGGTATTTCTTAGAACTCTCACTCATCCCAGCCATAGATTATACGGGCTGATACAGAGTTAATATCCAGAATATATAACTCAAAAAACTCAATTAAAAAAACAGGCACAGGATCTGAATAGAGATTTCTCAAGACATACAAATGTTCTATAGATATATGAAAAAATGCTTACCATTGCTAATTAGAGAAATGCAAATTAAAACCACAGTAAGTTATTATATCACATCCCAAAATGGCTATAATAAGAAAGACAAAAGATAACAAGTATTGGCAAGGATGTGGAGAAAAAGGAACCCTTTTGCACTATTGAAAGGAATATAAATTAGTGCAGCCATCATGAAAAACTATATAGATATTCCTCAAAAAACTAAAAATAGAAGTACCATGTGAACCAGCAAATGTTCTTCTGGGTTTTTACCCAAAAGATGTGAAATCAGTTTGTCAAAGTGATATCTGCACTCCCTTGGTCACTCACTAGAGTGAAGTTATGGAATCAACCTAAGTGTCCATCAAGAGGAAAATGCATAAATAAAATGTGGTATATACCACACAGTGGAAAACTATTTGGGCTTTTAAAAAAGAAGGCAATTCTGTCATTTGCAATGACACAGATACAGTTGGAGAACATTATGATAAGTTAAATAAGCCAGGCACAGGCACGTTGTCACTTATATGTGGAATCTAAAATAACTGAACTCACAGAAATAGACAGTAGAAAGGTGGTTACAGAGGCTGGGGGTGGGGAAGTGGGGAGATGATGTCAAAGGGCACTAAGTCTAAGACTGGTGAAATAAGTTTGGATTTTTTCTTTTTTTATATCTATTGCACAGCATGAGGTATATAGTGTTTGGGGTTTTTTTTAGAGACAGAGTCTCACTTTATCACCCTCAGTAGAGTGCTGTGACATCACAGCTCACAGCAACCTCCAGCTCTTGGGCTTAGGTGATTCTCTTGCCTCAGCCTCCTAGTAGCTGGGACTATAGGCATCCACCACAATGCCTGGCTATTTTTTTGTTACAGTTTGGCTGGGGTGGGTTTGAACCTGCCACCCTTGGTATATGGGGCTGGCGCCCTAACTCACTGAGTGGCAGGAACCAGATATAGTTAATAAATGCATTGAACATTTCAAAAGTGCTGAAAATAAATTTTAAATGTTCTCACTACAAAAATATAAGTATCTGAAATGAAGGATATGTTAATTAACTTGATTTAATTATTCCACACTGTATTCATAAATTGTAACATTACTTTGTAAACCATAGATACATACAATTATAAACTGCCAATTTATAATAACATTTTAAAGGGAAAAAAATGAAAAAAGTTTCCTTATCAAAGGCTTAAGTTATAAAAGACTTTTTTGTGCATTTAGAAATTTGACTGTGTTTTTCTAACTGAAAAGTATTACAAAGGATGGCTGGTTTTCCTGCAAATCTCTTTATCCCACACAGAATAAGGAATAGGCTAAAACACAGAATCTACTTAATTCCCTGTGGATACTACCTTATTCTAACCAATGGACAAAGTAGTCAAGAGACAAACTAGGATAAGTCAATTTTATAACCTTTATCTGGAACTCTGGGTAGGGTGGGATAAAGGGATAGGAGCAAGCAGTTTAACATTTGGGGGCAAACAGTCTGAAATGGCCTCAAGTTGCTCCTCAAGACTGTCAAATATGATGGTCACGGCCCTTTCATTCAAGGATGGATATATCTGGTATCCCTTCAAACTTATGTTCACACCCCCCTAAATTTTTTTTTTGAAAAATTTTTTTATTAGTATTAAATCATAGCTGTGTACATTAATGGGATCATGGGGCACCATACATTGGTTTTATAAACATTTTGACACATTTTCATCACACTAGTTAACATAGCCTTCCTGGCATTTTCTTAGTTATTGTGTTAAGACAATTATATTCTACATTTACTAAGTTTCACATGTACCTTTGTAAGATGCACCGCAGGTGTAATCCCACCAAGTACCCTCCCTCTGTCCCCCCCCCCCCCCAAGTTTTGTAGAGGCTAAGGACCTTCATGAGAAACGTCAGAGCCGTGTTCACAGCCTGACACCTATAGCATGCGTGCGTGGTTCTGGGGCAGAGGAGCTGAGAGGAAAGGCAAAGTTCTTCAGTGGGCCTTTCTCCCATGGTGAGGAACTTGGCATGGCCTGCAGTGAGATAAAGAGGGAGGCCTGGACTCACCCAGCCACTGGCAGGCCCAGTCCCAGGTGGGGAGTTTGCTGGCATGTGAGCTGAAGGAGTAGTTTCACGACACCCTGTAACATTCTTGGCATGAACGACTCTGTTTTGTGAACATGCTAAGATACACACACACTCACGACAATTCCATCACAGAGGACAGGAGTTGCTTCCCTTTTCCCTCACTGAGGACTGAGAATAACCAGAGCTAGGAAAAAAGACCTGGATCTGCCACCAGTGTCAACACTGCCCCAGATCCCAGAGACATAGTGGCTCACAAACATGGCCCTGGCGGCTACACGTGGGGCAGTCACACTTGGCAGGAACCTGAAAGCGGCCACCTCAGCAAAGCCAGGAGCTAGGCTGATACATGGTCTACTTCCTGTGTATGACGTGCCACTTCCTTATATATTTGGGGACAGGGCAGGTGAGCAGGGAGGACTTTGCACAGTGAGGGGGTGGAACCAGTGAATTTGGGGGATTAGTATTAACACAGCCTCAGTCACACACAGACAGCTGGTCTATAATGGTTACCTGACAACATATTTTACCCAATTTTAAATTTCAGTTATTTCTGTGCTTATACTATTTGCATAAATAATACCTATGTTTGGTCACTAAGAGTCAGCATATTAGTATTCTGGACTGGGATGAAACAGAATATTACCTGGAGCAAATGTATTTGTTTTCAGCCAGATATTTTTCTGCTTATCAGCTGGTTGAGTCCCTCTTGGTGTCTGAGGTTTAGAAACCATGGGCACAGTCTGATATACAAAGGCACAGGACCAGCCTCAGGGAACCCTTGCCCGCCAGAAGCAAGCAGGCAGCTTTCCAGCTCCACTCTCTCTTATTCTATCAATAGGTTCCTGGAACCCATTCTTTGACTCATCTCCTGAGCTCTCTGACCCTTATTTCTCAGTAGCTGCCTCTTACTAACTTATTCCTGATCATGGGCCTATATTGCTGAACTTCCTTGGAGGGTTCCCCAACTTGCCACTTCAACAACCATTCCCCTTCAGCAGGTGCGGTGTGGCTACTTTCTTCCCTGCTGGGTACCATGACCTTGGCCATGTTCCAGAGTAGCAGACGAATCAAAGCCATCCCATTCAGTTCTAATACTTATTGTGTCTCCAAGACAAAATTTTGATCATTTTCTTTCATGCTTGTTAGAGGTCTTAAGAGGCTCCCCAAAATTTATACAAATCAAGTGTGAAACTCACACTTCCAGGTGCCAAGCAAGTGACACAATTGATTGATGCAATTGGGAAGGGAGCTACAAGGGCATGGTGGGGACAGTGGCACCAGAAAATCCACACCCTAACTCAAGAAGATGTAGCTAAAACTCATCTTGAACCCACTGTCACCATGTGGAAACAAACCAAGGCCCTTCTGTTCCAGATCCTTGAACTCACTGTCACCATGTGGAAACAAACCAAGGCCCACCTGTTCCAGATCCTTTGATTTTTTTTTTTATAAATCTTTTATTTTTTAATGCTTGAAACTAACTTAACATTTAAAAATATACTGCATGAACTAACACTACGGGGGGCTGACAAAACACATCTGTGACCCTAGTTTGTGATGTCTGAGGTGTTGCTTAATAACAGACGTGTCAGTAGGACACTCATCTGCCAATCTGTGACAGACAGCAGCAGCAGCTGAGAACGGAGAGCCACAGCACGGTTCTGTGGCTTTCATCATTTTGTAACGAGCAGCACGGATACAGGCTACCCAGTATTATTTGTTCCTCTCCTCCTGGTTAGGTAAAAAAAGGAAAGGGAAGAGCAATTGATAATGCATTTTAGGGACACCTGAATCAGGACAATCATGAGCAGAACTCTGGTTCCAAAGTGATAGGCCACCCCTGAGAAACTAAATTCACGTTTGTGGACCCAGGGAGGTTCATAGATCTGTGTTGCCAGGGAGGGGCTTAAAGTGAAGACATTATGAGGCAGAGCCCAGCCTTTGGTTTTGTAGCAATTAAGGTCCAAAGAGTGAGCCTTACATAAATGTGACAGAAGGGACTGCATTTACGTTATAGAGATGATTAACCACGTTCCTTTCCCAAGTGATTTCTGTCATCTTTGCACCCACCAACACCTGCCCTTAAGAACTTTATTCACCACCTCCCAAGCAACATGCTTAGGCTCAGTTACATAAACGGCTTAGCTAAAACCCAGATCCTCTTATACCGCAGGGCTGTCTGGTGGCCTTGTGACAGCTGGAGCCCTTTGACTAGCAGCATAATCTGTTTACCCCAATGCACCATAAAAATATTACTATCTTCAATATGCCACAATTCAGACAAGAGTAGAAAGCGCAGCTAACTCGCCTGTCTGCAGGGCCCTTCACCCGTGTCATCACCTGTGCTGCCCAGTTCTTTCCCTCAGGGACAGCCACGCTTGTTTCTCTAGCTGCTGGGAGTGTTGGCAGCTCACAGCTCTCTGCTGAGTTCCTTAATGGGACTTACCTTCCTCTTAAGAGAACTATCTCACTGAAGGTCACTCTTCCTCATCGAAGACAGCCCACAGGCAACGACCGTTCAATGATGGTGCATGAGAATAAATGCCAGCCCGCTCTTCCCAGTTGTAGACAAGTATGAAGAGCCACCTCAAACCCAGAGCTTCTGTAAGTGGGGCTGGTGCCTCTCTTCAGCACATTGCAGTTTAGTTTCCCTTCGGCTCAGTCCTGCTGTTTTTGCTTCCTGTAGGTGTTGAACCCAGGAGTACATTCAGCAAGCCTCCTGCATGCAAATCTCCATCTCAGAGTTGGCCTCCCAGAACTGACCTGTGACAACCTTCTGATTGAATCTCTCTTTCCCATAAAACTCATCCCCTCTGGAAACATGCAGAAACATAACTAAGCATGGCCTTGCCATCTTAAATGAATCTCATTTCAACATCCATTTCCCACGTAGGTTATTAAAGTCTTAATTCTTTCTAAATCTTTTTTCACATAGGTCATGATGTCTCTCCTGTTCTCAGTATTCTGGACTTCTTCCTGAGATTTAGGGAACAAATTTTACATAGTAGGGAGCAGAAGTAAATCCACAAGAAGTAAAATAAAACTTCTAGTTCTAACACCCTCCATCTCAGGCAGCCACAGCCACCAGGTGTTGCTGTCCAGGGGCAGACTCAGGATGGGATTGCCTATGTTATTATCCCACTTAGACATTAATCACAATAATAATGGCTGTCACTACCATCAATCATATATTCGTCAGCTCCACACTAAAATATTTTTTAGTATATCATCTTTAACTTTTCCAACAAACCCAGTGACAGAAGTATTATTCATTTTTCTGTAGAGGAATAACGTGATAAGAGCCAAATGGCCTGAAACCGTACCCTTCTGGGGCTGTGATGAAATGCAGGCTCTTTCTCTCCTCAAAGCCTGGTCATGTTCTCCTGTTCCACACTCTCCCTGTCTTCTTATTCTATCTACCTCCTCAGTTCGAAGTTTACTTTGGAAGGAAAGATTCCTGAAGACAAGGAGTTCTCCCTGTTTTGTTCTCTGTCGTGCCCTCAGGCCTACAACAGTGGCTGGCATGTGAGACATGTCCAGTTAGTTGTCTGCTGAATGAATGAATGAGCTCTGGTGATGCAGTCTTGTCAGAGAAGACTGGAGCGAGAAAGAACGCTGAGGAAGGTCTGCACTCGTTTTTGAGCAGAAGCCAAAGCTGCGGCTAGTCATATGGTACTTGTCTGCAAATTAGAATGATAATGGCATAAAAATAGAGACATAGACCCATGGAACAGAACAGAGAATCTAGAGATAAAATAATCCTCACGTTGCCATCTGATCTTTAACAAAGCAAACAAAAGCATATACTGGGGAAAAGAATCTCTATTCAATAAATAGTGTTGGGAAAACCAGATAACCACATGTAAAAGACTGAAATAGGAAACGCCCCCCTAACCACTCACCAAAACTAATTCATGATGACTAAAAGATTTAAACCTAAGATGAGAAACTATAAAAATCACAGAAGAAAGTGTAGGAAAAACTCTTATTGGCCTATGGAAGAATTTATGAAAACGACTCCAATAGCCAATCGAGGCAACAACAAAAATAAATAAATGAGACCTGATCAAACTAAAAAGTTTCTGAAAATCCAAGGACACAACCAACAAAACAGACAACCTACAGGGTGGGAGAAGATACTTGCATGCTACACATCCAACAGTGTGTTGATAACCAGAATCTACAAAGAACTCAAGCAAATCAACAAGAAAAGATCAAACAACCCCATTAAAAAATGGGCAAGAGACATGAACAGAAACTTTTCTTACAAAGATGGACTAATGGCCAACAAATACACGAAAAATGTTCATTGTTCTCATCATCAGGGAAACGCTAATCAAAATCACATTGAGATACCCCCTAATGCCCCCAAGAATGGGTTATATCATAAAGTCCAAAAGCAACAGATACTGGTGTGGACGCAGAAAGGAGCACTTGTGCAGCGGTGGCGGAACTGCAAACTAGTACAACCACTATGGAAAGTAGCATGGACATTCCTCAAAGAACTAAAAGTATAACTACAATTTGATCCTGCAATATCACTACTTGGTATTTATGCAAATTAAAAAAATACATTTTATCATAAAGTGATACACATTTGCACTTTAATGTTTGTTTATAGCAGCACAATTCACATTTGCAAAGATGTGGAAACAACCCAAGCACTGTTCAATACATGAATGGATTAATAAATTCTGGTATATGTATACCATGGAATATTAATCTGCCATAAAAAGATGGAGGTCTAGTATCTTTTGTAACAATCTTTTAGTATCTTTTGTAACAATTGGAGACCATTTTCCTAAGTGCAGAATCACAGCAATAGAAAAGAAAACACCTCAGGTACTCAATACTAATCTGGAACTTGTTAATCGACACCTCTGTGCTCATATGAAGCAAAACTCAATGAATAGGATTGGATTAAAGATGGCGGCTGAGTAACAGCTTCCCTGCAACTGGGCACAGCGAGTCCGGGGAGACAAGACTCCAGACATCTCTGGCCGGTGGGATCTGCCTATGATCATCCCTTTGAGGATACAGGGAGCCAGCAAGGGACTTCTGGACCCCAGGAGGAGGACAAAAACAGTGGAAAACTGGCAAGAGGCTGCGTGTGTTCGAT